>BQNB010007965.1:3953-91712 GCA_026074375.1 Tanacetum coccineum | reverse complement strand
AAGCTTGGTTTGGGGCGGGTGAAAAATCGAGGACGATGAATTTATCCTTTTTAGTATTTCTTGTTCCGTAAAGTTATGTTATGAATGTATAAATAATAAATGCATAAAAATGGTTAAACGGGGGGCTTTTCAAAACTAATGATTTCTTAATCCCCTAGATGAACTGATAACGCCTAAATTATACATATTTTCGGCGGCATTATTTGCATTTATTTGATCATTTCTCGTGAACTTTCGGTACTTAATCAAGTATATTTGCTATTATATGTTCTAGGTATGTGTCATGGAAGAAAACAAAAGAATACACGAAGATAAGAAGCTTAAACGAAGAAATAAACTCAAGATAAAGATCTCCCGACACCTGTCCACTGTTTTGGCCATATCTTGAGCATACAAACTCGGATTGGGTTGATTCAAGCGGCCGCGGAAAGAGAATTCAATTATCTACAACCATGAAAAAGGCCAACTGCTGAGATATTACCAAAACAGCCAGATTTACAAATGAGTACAACATACTTTATGAAGATTCATTTAATTCATGAATCTGGTCCAAAATCCATCCACATACATCTCCAACTTGGTCCTCAAGTTATCTCTAGCCTATAAATACCTCCCTATGATGCCTTGGACAAAATCATCTCATCATATATCATCACATACAAATCTCAAGAAGAAAATGCCTAAGTACGGCGCAGTTTTCCCTTGTGCGCCACACTTCTGATCGAGTCCCTAAAACCGCCGCACAATAGTGTAAGTGCGCCGCACTTTCATTCAAACTTCCCAAGGAAACGGTTAAAGTCCCAATAAATGCTAAGTGCATTAACTCCTTAAGTGCGCCACACTTTTTCTTAAGTGCGGCGCACTTTTACCCGAAATCAGCCTATAAATAGACAAGGATTTCTCTCATTTTACACACACTCTCACACCACTTTCTCTAGTTCGTTTAGAACACTCCAAGTGGGTGTTTTTGGTAAACTTGGCTTGACAAACCAAGGAACCAAACACCGCCTTCAAACCACCATCACCACCGTCTACTACCACCACTCTCCACCATAAATTTCTAGATTATAATCCATCCAAGGAAAGAGGCATAGTTGTAGTGTTATTTCGAATCTATAAGCAATTGTGACGGAATTGTTCATAGGTTCCAGATTTTGCTTTAAAGATAATAAAGTGTTCTTGGGAAATTCTTGTGAAATCACCATACTTTGCTCTTGGAATTGGTATGAATCTTGTTACTCTTTTGAATATAATCCTTGTTGAATCCATGATGAATGTTATGTGTTTTGTTACTTTGATCATGGAGTAGTAATCTTATGTTTGTTTGGGCGATATGTCATCTTGGATATGGAGTGTTTGGGTATGTGTTTATTGAAATAATTAAACATGATTTTCTAAGTGTAAAGGCCGAAAGGATACTTATAAACTTATGTTTTATCATTCCATCTAATATATTGGTTATAATAACTTATAAAGGCCAAAAGGATTTGTTGTTATTAATCGATATAATCACTAGTTATATTTAAAGGCCGCAAGGATTTATAACTTGTGATTACTCTATTTTCTAAACTTATAAACACTATTCTAAATACATCATTATCTAAGTGATCATTGCCTAAACAAACATACCTTAATCATTTGATTGAATCATCTTTTAATTGCTTTCTTTGCATTATTTGATATATGCTCGTCTTGGTTAATTTGATACGTGACAATCATTTTAACCTTAGCACCTTAATTATAAACTGTGAAAACTTCAATTCCCGTGGAACGACCTGGACTTACCTAAAGCAATACTATACACGAACGGGTATACTTCTCAAGTGTTGTGTTTTTAGTAAAATCGGTATCTCTAGTATTATAAATTTAAAGATTGGAAAACACACATCAAAGTTTTTGGCGTTGTTGCCGAGGAATTGTTTAAGTTGTTATAGTTTGTTGCTTATTTTTGGTGCTATTTTGTTTCTCAAAATTTTCAAACCCGTCGTATCGTTTTCTGGCAAACGGAAACCAAAAATCACTTTTCTCTAGGAAGTGCGCCGCACATCTTATTTGTGCGCCAGTTTTCCAGTAAACCCAGAAAGCACGCTGCACTTTAACCAAGTACGCCGCACTTTCTGCAAATTTTTCACAAATAGAATTTTGTTTCAAAAACCAAAACCAAAACCCCCAATCTGCTAGTCTTAGGTTCTATAATCTTTTGGAATTGTATTTTATCTAATTATATGCCTTGTATATTTGTAATTATCTAGTTTATCATAATATTCGGAAAAAAAACATAAAATTTCCAGAAAAGCCGGCGCACTTTTCCTAAAGTACGCCGTACCTATAAAAAAAATCTTTTATTTATTTATCCTTATTTTCTATGTATAATAAAAACTAAGATATATCTAATATATATAAAAATCTATATAAAAATAAAAAAATATATGAAAATAATTTATTTTATTTTGAACATTATCCTATTAGCCTTAACTATATATATAAAAATGTCTTTTTGCAAAATGCTTAACGTATGTATAAATCCCTTATCTTTCGAAAAACAACTAGTAAGTCTAATATACAAATTAAATAAAATTTTTATAAAAAGATCTTGTAAACTTCTCCGAAAAAGAATTCGTCGAGATCAAATCATTCAATTCATCAACTCAAAATTCTACCATTAAGGACTTTATCATTATAAATATACCTGAAAATGATGTCGAACCAGAAACAAATTTACCGCTCCAAGAAGTAATAATCCTCAATCCCGATGATCAACCTATGTGGGAAAGTGCAAAGACTGTAGCACCAACTCCTAATTCTGCCATTGTTCAAATCGATGTTGATGAAAACTTTGTTATAAATAGTACTCACTTAAAAATGATTTCGGAAAATAAATTCGATGGTATTCAGCGGGCCGATCCACATGACCATATCCGTGAATTTCTCGCAATCTGCAACATGTTTAGATTCGGTGAAACGCAGAGTGAAGCTGTTAAGCTTTTGATATTTCCTTTTTTCCTTGTGCGATAAAGCTGAAACATGGTTTAACAAACTTAATGAAGAGTCTATAACATCGTGGGAACAAATGAGAAGAGCTTTTATAAACAGATTCTTTCCATCTTCGTTGTTTAACCGTCTTTTACTTGAAATCAGAAATTTCTCTCAACTCATATGTGAAAATCTAACCGACGCTTGGTTACGACTGAAGAGCATGCTTCGAAAATGCCATGGGCATGGTCTGACCAAAGGAGCTATTATTTAAATATTCTATCACGGTCTAGACGAACCCACTCAAAGAATCCTAGACATAACGGCTAGAGGAATCTTCCTCTATAAAAGTCCAAATCAAGCTTTTCAATTTTTCGAGGACAAAGTCCTTTTCGAACATGATTGGTCCATTAAATCTCAAATCGATCATCATCAAAAATCTGTTTCTTTCACCGATGGAAGTGATAGTAATACTGATAATTCTCAATTAATGGAAAAATTGGAAGCTCTAACTATAAAAATAGATTCTCAAATTATAAGATTAAATAAAGAATTGCAAGATATGCGTGAGAAATATAATGAGCTTAGAAATGTAAACGCTTATAAAAACCACTTGAACGATGACACGCCGATGTTTGAACGTCATGAAGCAAATTAAATCCAATCTGAAGGTAATAAAGACCAAAATTCTCATGATTCGTTTTCTCACCAATCCCTTCATGATCCTAATGATTCCGAGAAATCGCTTATAAAATTAAACAATGATGTGAGAAATGATCTCAAAGATTTCAAAAGACGTATCCGTAGCATGAGAACTGTTCATTAGAAACTTTATGACAGCAACGATCGTAAAACTACCAGTGTTTTACATAACAAAAAGTCTAAACCTATCAACCAAGAACCTTGTTAGGATCATGAAAAAGACTCGGTCACCCCGTGTTATGTCTAGCATAGGTTAGCTCGTAGTCTTAATATTAATCGTTTAGTTACCGTATGACTTATGGCGTTGGGCCGGGTCTTTACCCACATGTTAGCCTACTCCATAGCCCACTTAGGGCACATAAACTCTTGTATTTAAACCCCCTCTCAGCCATTGAGAGGGGTTGGTTGTTCATTATATTCCAAACACACATTAAGTGATTTTCTCTCACTAGAACTTCTTATTTTCTCTCCCTAGAATCGGCGAACCATCATTCCTAAGCTTCTGTTATGATATCCAATATCCTATGATTGGTATCAGAGCACATGGGATGATTACTTAGATTGTATGTGCGTTTCTCTTTGAAGAATTAATCAAAAATTTGGTTTTTGAAGGTTTATGGTTTTCACATTGGCTTTCTTTGATTCTCACATTTGTGGTGTTAAAGTTAGTATTTTTAGTGTAGTTTTAGCCTTCTAGTACCAAGTTGTGTTAGAAAATCTAAGCTTAAACATTCAAAAGGGTGATTTTTGGTGATTTGAAGCTTTTCTGGAAATTGCATTTTAGTTAACACTAGAGGTTGCGTTTTGTGTATTACGTTTTGTCTCAAGTTGAAGACCCTCATTGCGTTTTGACTAGGAGAAATTCTGCCCAATTAATTTCTTGATTGCGTTTTGTCTCAAGAGTTGATTGCGTTTTGCCCAAGACACATCACTGCGTTTTGTCTCCTTCTCATTGCGTTTTGTGTCCTGCGTTTTATCCCAAGTTGAAGACCCTTATTGCGTTTTGGTGGAAATCCCTGGCAATTTTTTTTCTTCATTGAGATTTGTCTGAAATTCTTGACTGAGACTTGTCTAGATTTCCTGACTGAGACTTGTGTATTGCATTTCGCAAACTTAATTAAACCAAACAAAATCACAAACAAACAACATATCACCTTTATCAACAAATAATCATCACTTTTAACATACAATCACTATTCATTGTACCGATCTAAAGTTATCATAACACAAACAAGCAATCATATCTAGTAACTCAGATGATATTCAAGCGGCCGGTTCCGATACCCGCCCTCCTATGCTCGATAGGACTGATTACGAATCATGGTCACAACGAATCCGATTGTACTATAGAGGAAAGGAAAATGGATTGCTAATTCTCCAGTGTATTGATCAAAGACCATTTGAGCTTGGAACTACCCCTGAGGGAGGTGTTCTACTTGGACCAGAAAGGCCTCATACCTATGAGGATCTAAGTGACACGGAGAAGAAGCGATACGATTTAGATGTTCGCGCAACCAATATTGTGCTTCAAGGATTACCCAAAGGTATCTACAAGCTCATCAATCACAACATTGAAGAAAAAGCAATTTGGGACAATGTCAAAATGCTTCTTGCAGGTTCTGAGCTCATCAAAGAAGACAGAGAATCATAGTTGTACGATGAATTTGAGCGATTCAAGATGCTTCCAAGTGAAAACATCAATGAGTACTATGTTCTATTTCACAAGCTGGTCAACGACATGAGGAATATCATAATGATAATGCCTAACATTCAGCTGAACTTCAAGTTTGTGAACAACATGTTACCTGAATGGGATAGGTTTGTGACAGCCGTTAAACTCAACAAAGGTCTAAAAGAGACAAATCACGAACAACTATATGCATATTTAAAACAACATGAGAAGCATGCTGCACAAGATTAACTGATTATTGAAAGAATCACTCCTGCTACTAATGATCAACTTGCATTTATTTCAACTGTCCAACCTCATGCCCAATCATCACATGTCTAGTCTTATCAATATCCTTCTTCATCAACAAACCCTCAATCACTACAATATCCACAATTCACTAAAATATCAAAAATTGATTCTGGATACACCCAAACTGATGAAATACTTGACAACCTAACCAAACAAATGGCACTTCTTGCCCAATCATTCAGAGCTACACTTCCTCAAACGAACAATTAACTTTGAACCTCTTCTAACACCCGAAATCAAGCAGCCATTCAAGATGGTCGGGTTGTCGTTTAGAATGTTTAAAGGCGACAAAATCAGAATCAGAGGTATTTTGCTCGGGGAAATGGTGCTGCAGGAAATGGGGGCGCACATAATAGAGATGGAATGCCAATGCAGGTCAAGGAAAACCGGTCAAGTGTTATAATTGTAATGGGATTGGACATATTGCACGGACTGTACTTCGCCGAAGCGTCCACATAATTCTGATTATTTCAAGGACAAGATGCTGCTAATGCAAGCCCAAGAGAATGGTGCAGTTCTGGATGAAGAGGAACTACTCTTTCTGGCTGGTGAACAGGCCAACGCCTTTGATGTAGATGTGGATAATCAACCAGTCCAAGACATAGCTCTGAATGAGGACAACATTTTCCAGGCAGATGAATGTGATGCTTTTAATTCAGATGTTGATGATTAACCGACTGCTCAGTCTATATTCGTGGCCAATTTGTCCTCAGCCGAGTCAGAAAATCCACAAGCTGGACCATCTAATGCATCAATCTTATCTGAGGTACATATTCTGGAAAATGCTATTGATTATAGTGTTACTAATCAGGACGAACATGAGATTCATAATGAAGTACAACAGGAAAATGTTATTGACCCAACTAGTGTCGATATGGGTAACAGTAATGTTATTCCATATGAACAATATTTGTGGGTCGATAATATTTCTGTTGTACCAAGTTGTGCATCTTCCGCTCTAAATGATGTATGTGTGTCGTCTGATAATGATGCGTTCGTTCCTTATGACCCAATAGCCACTGAACTTAAGATCTACAAGGAACAAGTTGCCATTTATGAGCAACGTGCTAAGTTTGAATTGACTGAATGTGAACAGCGAATGGATGATCAAATGCGTATGCTTATTCAAAATCATAATAAAACGGAAGAAAATCTTAAAAAGGAACTTCATTCTGTCAAGGTGCAACTTAATTCAACTATGGAAAATAACAAGATAATTGAAGAAACTGTAACGACTTTGAAACAAGAGTTTAAACAGAAAGAGTCCAAATTCCTGACTGATTTTTCCAATCTAAAACACCTTAACGATAAACGTGAGAATAAGCTTCACTCACAAGATCAATCCATTCAAACTGTCCACATGATGTTAAATCCTACTCAGGTGTATGACCAAAAGATTAAAACTGCGCTAGGTGCCCATATCCATTTTTACCTCAGACAGGCCAAAAGGGCCCAACCGGCACTATATGATGGTGAAGAACTTCTTAAGACTCATCATGTACCGGTAATTGTTCCATCGCTTGAGGAAGACCTAGAGTTAGAAGAGACTACAAGAAATAAACTGCATGCAAAAATGAATGACTCTGCCTGTGTGGAAAAGAGGGTTAACATTACACCCCCTAATCACTCAAAAGAAAATTTTATGGCAACATTCACCCCTCAGACTAAATTGACACCTGAGCAAGTATTTTGGTCAATAGATCTAGAAAAATGAAAGGCCAAAAAGCTAAAGTATAACACCCTGTGTTTTCAAGTCATTGACGACGTCGATAAATATACTATTTATTTTTAGTGTTGTACGCGTTTGCTTGTGATTTCATGAATTAAGTTTAAATCGCGTAAGCTAAAAATTAGCGTTCAATGTAAACGGGCATCAAACAATTAAATGTTTACATCAAGCAAGGGTTATATAATTATTTTGAGGATAATTATTAACTTTGTTCATTTTATTTTTATCGGATACGTAAAGTGTATACGTTTCGCGATAAATTACGTTTAGGCACTCCCGGAACCACAAAAACTTTTCTACGCTTCAACAAATACCCACATTTATACCCAATACATAAAATTTACTCAAAATATATCATCTATAACTTATGTTGCCGAAATTCTTGCCTTTTATACAAAGTTATACATAGAAAACTCTTCCTTTGGTCAAAATGTACACCTTACCTCATTAATACCACACCATACTTGTCTAATTGACTAATGACCATAACCATGACCATCCCTAAGACCAAAGACCCATTCCTAAGACCTCAACATGTTCCTTTGACTAGTTTTACTTCTTATATACATGCATTACTAGCTAAGTTATTCATACATGCTTTAACACTTAGTAAAAATCAAACAAACATCCCCTTTTCCTCTCTATATGCTACGGCATCAAACAAGGTCCCAACCAAATCCATATCAATTTTTCTACAACCCATACACTTCTATACACATCTATCCTAAGACATTCTAAGGTGTTTCCATCCATTGAATCACCATTTACAAGTATTAATCAAGAAAAGGAAGCTAGGGTTTTTGTTAAGAAAATAAGGGTTTTCTTAAGTGCAAGCTTGGGTTTTAAGGCTAAACACGGGTTTAGCATTTGTTTCTCATCATCATCATACCTCATAAGGTCCATTTGAACTCTTTATGTTCTTACAACTTTCATTTATATGCATATGATAATTCTTTATAGCTTAAATCACCATTTAGGATTTTATCATGAAAATGAGATTTCTACTTGAAATGATCATATGGATTACTTTTATATATGTTGTGTTATTACATATATCATGTTAAAAAGGATGATAAAATATTGTATCATATTGTTTTGGTGTAAACATGATTATGGGTTAATTAGGGTTTTCATAGTTTCATAATATGTTTTAAGTTAAAGAAATACATAAGACATGTTAAGGTTAATTATGAACTTATATTGATGTTAGATAATCATTAAAATAAAGTTATAACAAGATGGGAAGGCTTGTATGTTAATGGTTATTGTATAAAAATAGTCATATGTTAAACTAGTAAATTATGGTAAATATTAAAGTTATGGTTTGTAAGTATATTGATGGACTTATAAAATATGGACACATGAGGACTTGGATGGACAATTGGACTCTTATTATATGTAACACATATGACATATATAAAATATAAGACTTGTGGTAGTTTACAAAAGTGGAAAAGTATGAAAACAAGGATATATATGGACTTATCTAACTAACACCAACATTCTGTCCAAAATCGTGTAAAAGACATACTTATTTTATGTTTTTATAAGATAATACATTTCACGACGATTCCGAAAAGGTAAGAAACTTGTTAAACGGATTAATAACGAAAAAGTTACGTTAAAAACGAGTTAAACGTTAATAAACGAAGTCGTAAATGAATTTTTATAAAAACATTTTTATAAAAATTATAAACAGCAAGGGTTGATATTTTTAACAAATAATACATATTTTTAGGATTCCAAAATGATAAGAATCGTAATTTTTCAATTAATAACGAACGAGTTATGAATTTCGCGAGTTTACGACAATTAATACTTTTATAAAACTATTTTTATAAAAGTTACTATTCATGACAGAAAGTTATATTTTTGTAAACCTCATAAATATATAGAACTTTCAATTACGAGAACGTCCTCGAAAGAATCACTAAAAACGGAGCTATAACGAATAAAATACGACGTTTACGGGATTTACGACAATTAAATCGATAAAAATATATATAAGGTCTGATGTGAACAGTAATTTTTACTGTTCACCAGTAGGTCCGAAATTCGAAAATGTCAATTTATGATAACTCGTCTTGATACGAAAAGATGGACATAAGAAACGCGAGAATCGGGTTTAAAACGCGAAAGTTACGCCAGTTTTGCTAAAACGGTAATTATAAACGTTTTAACTTATTAAACACAATTTTACCAAAACCATTAGTTGGTGATTGAGCTATATAAAATATTATGTGGTTATCAAAGTACTATATTACTAGGGAGTTTCATAATGAGGCCTCTTCGGATGGCGTATCGACGAGTTGTTGGATTTACGATTTAAAGTGTCCTAACTCCTCGTACGTCATGTCATGACCTCTTTAATTATGATAGCCCGAACGATAGTACGATGTAACAACTATAGGATTATATTCAATGTTATTGATAAGTACTCGGTACTTATACGACCTTAATTTAAATAGGTTGCATCTGATCGATTTGCGTGACGCACTATTTGTGATACACTTGGTATTTGCTCACTAAAGGTGAGTTCATAGCCCCACGTTTTACATTTTTTTTTTTGGGCTTTTGTATTAACTAAGTTTTTGGGTGAAAATAATGCAAGTTCTTACAATGGACACAAGTGGTTAAGTTTCACATTATGATTACATGTTGCCTAAGTAGCGATAACCCAATCTGAGCCCATTATCATGAACTGTTAATTGTGAGCGCGAATGTTATTAATAGATCTATTGGGTTTGACAACCCCGTTCGGGTGATTAGCTATCACTAGGGAAACGAACGTATACCATGTCGAATATAGGATGTTGCGGGTTAGAACATCACCACGGGCAATGTAGGCCATTAATTTGGCATCCATACACGTCAAGCTTCAGTGTCATGAGCTTAGAGCAACGTAATTACATTTATATGATATCTGCATCTGTTGCATTATCATACACTTGGGAAATCTTGTGGTCCTTCAATATATGATTTATCAAACCTATGAATTCACCAACATTATTGTTGACGTTTTAAAGCAATGTTTTTCAGGGGATCAATAAGCACGAGGTGCGATGGATACATTGGTGGATTTTGATTTGGATGTCTTGCATTAAAGATTTGGTTGCATTTCATTGTATTATCTGCTCTTGGGCTGAAACCATCTTTGTATTTTTGATCAAGTGAACAATGTTAAGCTTCGGGATTATGCTTAACAATCACTTCGGTCTCAAATCCCAATGCCGTGCACCTTTTCAAACATACATTCGGGACCTTTATGGTCGTTCTTCTTCTTTATAAATCTATATTGTAGCTGAGATTGTGATACGACCAACTCAGAAAAGTAAGTATGGAAACGCAGCCTATACCGCGAGTCTCTTATAACCGTCAAGATACCATGACGTAACGCCCGCACACCACACCATCACTCCAACCCCCCACTCCCCCACCACCAGACGCGCCGCGGCCACCCCCACCCCCCCCCCCGGTGTCTACAGCCCTTTCCCCCCCCGGCTATAAGAGCCCTAAGGTATATAGAGAAACCAGGTCAAATAGTTTTTGCTGGACTATAAACCATTTTCAAACAACGCATTAATACAACGGGGTTTTACACGGGCATACAAATGTGCATACATTCCTGCATACACTACTTGTTGCATTTTTAGTTGTCGGTTTTTCTTTGGACTTAGATGCATTCATAATTGATATACATGTTATAATTATAAATGTATATTACTATAAGAGTCTATTATTAAATGCACTATTATAAGCCTTTCTTTGGATTTTTGATACAGAGTCAATGTCAGATTTTGATGAATCAAGGGATCACTTATCGGGGGTTACACACACGGAGGTTTCCAGTCCATTTGAGGATCTATCAGACATCGGATCACCTAGAGCTGATGATCACGAGTTACTTGAGCTACCTTACATGCTAGAGGACCCGTACGTAGAGGCCGCTCTTCAGGCACCACCCTCTCCAGATTATGTGCCTGGCCCGGAGGAGCCTGAGCAGGCACCACCCTCACCTGACTATGTTCCAGGTCCAGAGCATGCTGATGACGAGATCGTTGCTGAGGACCAGCCGTATGCTGAGGACGCCTCACCTATGGCACAGTCACCTGATTATGTTCCGGAGTCTGATCCTGAGGCAGACCCGGAGGAGGATGACGATGAGGACCCTGAGGAGGACCCTATCGACTATCCTGCTGACGGAGGAGATGACGGAGATGATGAGATGGACATTGAGGAGGATGAGGATGCTGATATGGACATCGATGCCGATGAGGAGGATGAGGATGACGAGATGGATGTTGAGATTGACGAGGAGGCGGAGGAGGAGCACTCAGCTCCTGCCTACCCTGTAGTTGTTGCTTTACCAGCTACTGCCCCGTCTGCAGAGGAGACTGAGCCGTTTGAGACTGATGAGTCTGCGGCTACACCACCACCTCACCCTGCATATCGTATGACAGCTAGGATCACTATCCCGGAGCCATTACCCGTACCAGCATGGTCTGATTCTGAGGTTGCCAGATTACTTGCTATATCTTCCCCACCAGCATCACCACTATCTCCATGGTCTTCATCACCACCCCAGATTCCTTTCCCACTATCACCACCCTCACCTGTATTGACAGCACCACCTCCTAGTCCTATTCGTTCATTGGGCTATCGAGCTGCTACGATTCGGATGAGAGCTGAGGCTGCAGCTACTTCCCATTCACTACCATTACCACCACCCTTCATACTCTCCCCCACCAGACCAGATGCACCACCACCCTTGCCTACATCAGCTCCTACTTCATTCCCACCACTATTACTACCCTCTGACCGTCAGAGAGAGGACAGACCCGAGGTTAACCTACCACCTCGGATGGGATTAGGTATCGCTCTGGGTCCCAGGTATGAGGTAGGAGAGAGCTCCGCCGCTGCTGCTGCTAGACCAGCTGGAGGTCTTAGGGCAGATTACGGCTTTGTTGCCACTATGGACAGGCAGATCAGACGTGACCCAGAGAGATATGTCGGATATGGGATCACGGATTCATGGGATGAGATTGTTGAGACCTTACAGGGAGCTCCGGTTAGTACCGATACAGAGTTGGGTGCACACATGAGAGAGTTTGAGTCTATGGTTAGACGAGATACAGACGAGATCTACACGAGGTTGGATGACGAGCAGGGACAGAGACAACTATTGGCCGGTCGGGTCAATATGTTGTTTAGAGATAGACGTACTCATGCACATACACGTCAGCTCATGGAGACCGAGGCTGGGATGTCTAGAGAGGCTTGGGGACGGGCAATGGATGTGAGCGATCTTGCTCATGGAGAGGTTATTTCCCTACGCATCACAGTTCATGCACAGATGTCAGAGATCGGAGAGTTACAGTCAGCGGACCGTAGTAGACGGAGAGCGATTTCATATTTGCTAGAGACAGACCACGGGAGGCGTGAGGAGATGAGAGAGTTAAGAGCTGCTAATCGTACTCGATAGCAGCAGATTATCCAGACATTGACTGTTATGCAGACACTACAGAGAGAGATGATTCCACTTCAGGGATTGGTCACCACACTGCAGGGGCAGGTGACAGCTTTACAGGGGCAGGTGATGACATTACAGGGGCAGGTTACTGCATTACAGGGACAGCAGGGACCCGTTGGGGGTCCTACACAGCCAAAGCTGCCAGAGGAGGCTGGTAGCAGTTCTTAGATTAGACTTTGTTATGGCTAGTCATTTTGTATTTAGCCTACTATGTATTACGGGTTGAATCCCGGCTAGTAAGGCTTAGGGTTATTATGTTTTCTTTTGTTGTAACCTAACATTATGATCATTTTGTATCAAGAACCAATCATGTATGTTTTCCAGTTATATATGGAATGGTGGTATTATGTCATGTTTATAAACAAATTTGTGATGAATGAATGTCGATTTGGTTTTATCATTGTTAATTATAATTCAATTGTACATTTCACTGTGTGATGTGATCTCACTTTATTTATCATGGATATGTCATGTCATGGTTATGATTTTATGAAATCTAACGGATATTGTATTTTCTTGTGATTGAAGAAAATGGCCCCAAAACGAGCTACAAGGTCAACACCGGTCACAACAACACCAGCCCCAACAGCAACCACAACCACTACGGTCACTAATGCCCAACTCCAAGCTATGATTGATCAAGGTGTCAGTGCCGCTTTGGCCGCACGTGACGCAACCAGGAATGGCACTGATAGCCATTCTTCGGGAACGGGTGTCAGGGGATCTGAACGCGTTGCTCGAGAGTGCACTTACCAGGATTTCATGAAGTGCAAACCTCTGTATTTCAAGGGCACCGAGGGAGTGGTTGAGTTAACCCAATGGTTTGAAAGAATGGAGACTGTCTTCCGAATAAGCAACTGCTCGGTGGAAAACCAGGTCAAGTATTCGCTACTTGTACTCTAAGTAAGCAATTGCTCTAACATGGTGGAATTTCCCATGTTATGACTGTTACTCAAGATGTTTGCATATTCAATGAACTTGGTTTCATCTAAGGAAGAAGATGATCTACAAATTCTTTTTCCACGAGAAACTGAAATGAAGAAGCTTGGAGGCCAGCCTTATGGAACATGAAAGTGATAGGTACGGATTGGTCCAATACAAACCAACGTTTTCAAGAACTAGCACTCTCTGGGAGGATGTTCCCCAGAGGAGTCAGCCAAAATTGAAAGTATTCGGGATTAGCCATCATTATCCTATGGAAAACATCATAAGCTTCAAAGCCAAAGACCATGCAAGAGGCTAACGAGATTATGGCCACTGAAAGATGGACAAGAGAGTCCAGTACCATGGCCGGTAAAACAAGCAAAAAACAAAGAGGGAAGTTTGAAACACTGCCCAAAACAATCCAGGATCAACAACAACAACAAAAAAAGCAGAACACCTGACAGGGCATACGACTGCTGGCTCGATATGTGTGAAAAGAAACCAAATGGGAACTAACCCGCTAATGCCCAAAATGAATTACCAAAACCATGACTGTCCTGTGCTCCAAATTGCGATAAATGCAACAAATATGGTTCCATCGCCCGTAGACTGTATGACTGCATGAAATGCCAACCTACATTAACACCAAAGGGAACCATCTCGTGTCAGAAACCTACTTGTTTAGAGAGTGCGGAGTTCAGGGACACTTCCAGAAAGAATGGCCCAAGGCTTAAAGACCAACAAAGGCAAACGTGTAAATCAAGCTGGGAATGACAGGGCTCCAGCAAAGGTATACGTGGTAGGAAATGCGGAGGCAAATCCAGACAACGTTGTTGCTGGTACGTTCCTTCTAAACAACCGCTATGCTTATATCTTATTTGATACGGGTGCCGATCGAAGTTTTGTGTCTACTGTATTTAGCACCCAAATTAACATCACGCCATCTACCCTAGATCACTATTATGATGTCAAACTAGCTGACGGGAGGATAATTGGGTTACACACTATACTTAAGGGTTGCACGTTAAACTTCCTAAACCACCAATTCCACGTAAACTTAATGCCGTGTAGAAACTTTGTAGTTTTTGTGCAATAATCGGTAGGATTAGTTGCGAAGTACAAGCTAAATTGTGTGTGCCAAGAAGAATTGTTCCATTTCCCTGGAGAAATAAAACCTTAATCATACACGGTGATGGAAGTACCCAGGGAAATGTGACACGATTAAACATCATTTCTTGCACTAAAATGCAGAAGTACATGGAAAAAGGGTTTTCTATTTTTCTGGTACATGTTACTACAAAAGAGGTTAAAGACAAGTCGGGACAAGCGACTATGAAGAACGTACCAATAGTTCAAGACTTTCCCGAATTATTTCCTGAGGACGTGCCGGGTCTTCCTCCAGACTCGACAATGGAGTTTTCAAATTGATTTGGTACCTACCTCATGGTGTTGCACCAAGTAGCACGGACCTTATCGGATTAGGCGCCTACCGAGATGAAAGTAGTTATCTGCGCAACTGAAAGAGCTATCCACAAAGGGCTTTATAAGACCCATCCTCAACGCCTGGGGAGCTCCGTCTTGTTTGTCAAGAAGAATAGACGGATCATTTCCTCCGGAGGTGCAATGATTACCGGGAATTGAATAAACTAACGTGGAAGAAACCGTTATCCGCACCCAATAATGATGATTTATTTGATCACTTCAAGGTGGTCGAAGTGTCTACCCGAAAATCGACCTAAGGTCAGATATCACCAATTGAAGGGTTCGAGAAGAAGACATTCTGAAGACTATTCTGCCTTCAGAACCATTAGCCATTATGAATTGCAATTCTGACCATTGGTTTAAACAAATCGCACCCTCCTGCTGTGTTTATGGAAATCCTCATGAACCGAGTAGTGCAAACCTTAACTGACAAATTCGTAATTGTCATTATTGATGATATTTTGATCTTTTCCAAGAGCAAGCAAGAGCAGAAGAGCAGCTGACGATGAATATTAATAGGTTGAAGAAAGAGGAAGTTGTATGCAAAATTTTCCAAAATGTGAATTTTGATCCCCAAAGTACATTTTCCATCGTTCACGTGATCGATAGGAAGGAATTCAGTGATCCAGCCAAGGATTGAATCCATTAAAGATTGGACATCTCCTAAGGTCACCAACGGAGATTCGCAATTTTTAGGTCTTGCTGGGTATTACCGAGATTTTACATTTGAAGGGTTTTTAAAAATCGCCAAACCGATACCAAGGCTTACTCAAAGAAGGTCAAGTTTGAGCGGAGGCGATAAACAAGAAGCACTTTTCAACTGATGTAGCAAAAGTTGTGTAGTGCACCAATCCGCATTACCTAAGGAAGCGAGATTTCATCGCTTACTGCGACCTTCAAAGAAGGGTTTGGGTGCGCTGTGTTGATGCAAAGAGAAAAGTGATTTCTTATGCAGCACCCGAGTTAAAAAATTCATGAGAAGAAATATACACCACATATTTGGAACTTGAGCAGTTGGTGTTCGCTCTTAAGATCGGAGACATTATTTTGTATGGAACTAAAGTGTAAGGTGTTCACTCGATCCACAAGAGTTTGCAACACATTATAGATCAAAAAGAGTTTAATCATGAGGCAACCGCCGATGGTTAGAGTTTGCTAAGTGATACTTAGTAGATAAAGATATATGAAAAAATTAAATTGATTATTAATATTGATATATTTTTAATTTTGATAAAAAATAGAATTTTAATGTGATTGAAAATCTAATGATTTGAATATGATGAAAAAATGAAAAATGAAAATATAAATAAAGATTGAGAGGATGAAAAAAAGTAGGATTTATACTGAAAATTAATAATTGAAATTTTAGATTAGATATATAAAATTAATTTTTGGAGTATTTGATTAAAGAAAAGAAGAATAAGATTGAATGATTAGAAACATTTAAGAATGATTAAAATTAAGAATTTGAAAATTGGCGATATCGTTAATCACCCGGGGAAAGCAAATGTCGTATGCTGATGCTTTGTGCAGGAAAGAAACTAGAACCACCGCTAAGAGACTGACCTTAGTCATAACTATTAGCTTGGATCTTTTCCCAAACAGATCTTAAATGCCAGACTAGAAGCGCAAAAAACCAGATAACATTAAGTAGTGAAGACGTTGGGGACTGTTGATTGTCAAAATGAGCTTAAATTGTTCCAGAAGCAATTAGAGAACAAAAGTTGGAACCACGTGCGGATGGAACCCTGTGCCTAAAATGGCAAAGTTGGTTTACCTTGGTTATGGCGATTTGCGACTGTGATCATGCACGAATCCCACAAAATCAAAATATTCTGTTCATTCGGGTTCCGAAAAAATGTACCAAGACAAGAAGAAAGCATATGGTGGGCCCAACATGAAAGTCCCCGAACATAAGCCACTTATTTAACAAGTGTTTGACCTCAACTGTGCAAAGGGTCAAGCCGAAACATCAAAAGGCCATCAGGATTGTTGGTACAACCAAGATACGAATGGAAGTGGGACAACATCACATGATTTTGTCATGAAGCTCCTAAACATCTCAAGGCTATGACACAAGTTGGGTGTCGTTGACCGACTTCACTAAGTCTGCGATCTACACAGCCCATAGGGAACTGAATCCTTGGATAAAATTGCAAGATTGTACTAAAGGAGGAGGTACACGAGGCATGGCATAACCCGTCACAATCATTTGTTGATCATGATCCCGAGATTCGCATACCAATTTTCTGGAGGTCACTTCAGAACCGCTTTTGAGGTACCAATTTGGATATGAGTACTGCTTTAGCGTACCATCCACAAACAAGACGGCAAAGCGAGGAGGACCATTCAAACTCTCGAGGATATGCTGTGCTTGCGTGATCGACTTTGGAAAAGGTTGGGTTAACCATTTAACCATTGGTCGAAGTTCTATTATAACATACTATCCCGCTACATCTAAGGCCGCAACATGTCGAAGCACTTAATGGGACGCGAAAGTGTCGTTACCTGTTTGTTGGACTGAATGAGAAGCTCAATACTCGGTCCAAAACTAATTCAAAGACCACTGAGAAAATCATCCCATCAAGCAAAAGGAATGCAAGCCGCTCGGATGATTGACAGAAGAGTAGTACGCTGACTTGAATCGTAAACCAACGAAATTCTAAGTCGGGATAAAGTTATGCTTAAAGGAGTTTCGCCTTGGAAAGGGTTCGTACTTTGGAAAAACGGGGGAAGTTAAACCCAGGTATGTTTGAGACCTTTTAAGGAGATAGAAAGGTTGGAGAAGTAGCTTACAAGCTTGAACATCCAGAAGAAATGATGAGATCCCTATACGTTTCATGCCTCAAAACCTGAAAAAGGTCATGGCCGACGACCCATTAGAAGCCGTTCCGTTGATTGGACTCATCTGATGACAAACTTCCATTTGTCGGAACCATCTTAGAAATATGGGTCCAGAAGTTTAAAGCTGTTAAAGCAAAGCCCGAATCCCAGTAGTCAAAGTTCATGGAAACTCCAAGAGAGGTCATGATTCCACACTGGGAGTGTGAAGACAATTCAAAGAAATACCCACACCGCTTCATCAAACCTGCAACCGTCTCAATGTTCATCGTAAGCCTTGAGGACAAGGCTCGTTAAAACGGGAGGGAATCATAACACCCTGTTTTTTCACCATTGGGACGTCGTCAACACATACCACATTTTATATTTTTAAAGATATTGGTTATTTGTTGAAATCGGAGAAAAAGTTTGGTGGTTCCGGAGTGCCTAAACGCAATTTAACGCGAATACGTAAACTCTTTAACGTATCCGAAAAATAAAAAAGAAAAAAAAATAAAATGAACAAGTTAATAATTATTCTCAAAAATAATTATCTAACACTTGCTTGATGTGAAAATGTTAATTTTTTGATGCCCGGATACATTGAAACGCTAATTTTTTTGGCGACGCGATTTAACCTATCGCTTATATTTAAAGTGAACACGTTCATGACCAAAAAGTACTTTGCGATTTGTTGACACCGTCAATGACGTGAAAACACAGGGTGTATAGACTTTCCTTCCCTCCGTTAAACGAGCCTTGTCCCGCACGGCCTTAAAACATGCAAAGCACTGACGACGTGCGGTACTTGAGAAGAGGTGTGGGTATTTCTTTCTGAATAGGTCTTCACACTCCCATGAGAACTCAGACCTCTCTTGGAGTTTTCCATCGAACTTTGACTACTGGATCGGCTAATTGCTTTAAAAACCGTTAAACTACACGGCCTACTATTACGACTACGGTTCCTCAACAAACAGAGTTATTCACAAGATGAAGTCCAGCCACCTGACCGCTAATGGTTCGACAGCAAGACACATTTTTCAGATTAATTACATGAAACTAATAAGAACTCTGTCACAACCATCGTGGAAGTTCAAGCTTTTAACACTTCTCCAACCCTTTCTATCACCTTAAAAGGTCCGAACATACCTCGGTTATAACATCCCCCGTATGCAAAACGTACGACCCTTTTCCAAGGCGAAACTTTAAGCATAACTTTATCCCCGACTTAGAATTCCGTTGGTTTACGTTTCAAGTCAGCGTAACTCTTCTGTCGATCACGAGCGGCTTGCATCCTTTGCTTGATCTAGATGATTTTCTCAGTGGTCTCTTGAATTAGTTTTGGACCGAGTATTTAAGCTTCTCCAACTTCAGTCCAACAAACAGGTGAATGACACTTTCGACCATAAAGTGCTTCGAATTGGTGCGGCTTGATCTACTTGATACTATTGTTTATATGAGAACTCGACCAAATGGTAAATGGTTAACCCAACCTTTTCCAAAGATCGATGCACAAGCACGCAGCAATCCTCGAGAGTTTGAATGGACCTCTCGCTTTGCCCGTTCTGTTTGTGGATGTACCAG
This sequence comes from Tanacetum coccineum, assembly GCA_026074375.1. Lineage (NCBI taxonomy): Eukaryota > Viridiplantae > Streptophyta > Magnoliopsida > Asterales > Asteraceae > Tanacetum > Tanacetum coccineum. Next base: position 71,987 of record BQNB010007965.1, on the reverse strand, counting down.
TACCATATCCAAATTTGAACCCAAAGCTTCTGAAGTACCTCCAAATTGGATGCGAATCTCGAACATGATCACACAGATGATTCGAGACGGGTATTCATGCCTCGTGCCCACCTCATTTATAGTACCAATCTTCTGCAAGTATAACTCCAAGGAACATTCTCCTCATTGGTGTGAGAGATCGCAGTATCTTAGTGAGTCGGTCAACGATCACCCAAATTGTGTCATAGCCATGCGACGTCTTAGGAAGCCCTTCAGGAGCAAAATCCATAGTGATGTTGTGTCCACTTATCCATTCGGGTATCTTGGGTTTGTACCATCAATCCTGATGGCCTTTGGATGTTCGCCTTGACCTTACACAGGTCCAAACACGTGTTAACATAAGTGGCTATGTCGGCTTTCATGTGGGCCACCAATTATAGCTGTCCTTCATGTCTTGGTACATTTTTTCGGAACCCGATGAAAAGAGTAATTTTGATTTGTTTTGGGGGGGATTCGTGCATGAATCACTGTCCGCAAATCGCCCATAACAAGGTAACCAACTCTGCCAATTAGCTCAGGTTCCATCCGCACGTTGGTTCCAACTTTTTTTTCTCTAATTGCTCTGGAAATTTAGCATTTTCACAACATTCCCCCAACTTCTTCACTCTTAATGTTAATCTGGTTTTTTGTGCTTCAGTCTGAGCATTTAAGGAACCTGTTTTGGGAAGATCCAGAGCTAATAGTTATGACTAAGCTCGGACTCTTAGTGGTGGTTCTCGTTCTTTCCATTCTCAAAGCATCAGCAACCATTTGCTTTCCCCGGTGATAACGAATATCGCAATCATAATCACATTACAACCTAACCATCGGCGTATGCCTCCATGTTCAACTCTTTTGATCGAAAATGTGTTGCGAAAACTCTTGTGATCGTGAACACCGTACACTTAGTTCCATACAAATAATGTCCCCTCCAGGATCTTAAGAGTCGAACACCACGCTCCAATTTCCAAATCATGAGTTGTATAGATTCTTCTCATGAATTTTTAACCTGGCGTGATGGCATAAAAATCACCTTTTCTCTTTGCATCAACACAGCGCCTAAAAAACCCTTCTTTGAAGCGGCGCAGTAAGGCGATAGAAATCTTCCGCTTCCTTCAGAGAAATGCAAGGATTGGTGCACTGCATAACCTTTTTGCCTTTCACAAGTTGAAAAGCTGCTTCTGTTTATCGCCCCACTCAAACTTGACCTTCTTTTGAGTAAGCTTGGTCATCGGTTTGGCGATTTTTGAAAACCCTTCAATGAATCTCCGGTAATACCCAGCAAGACCTAAAAATTGACGAATCTCCGTTGGTGACTTAGGAGATGTCCCAATTCTTTATGATTCAATTCTTGGCTGGATCCATATGAATTCCTTCACTACGATCACGTGACCGAGGAACTGATACTTTAGGGATCCAAAATTCTATTCTTTTGAAAAATTTTGCATCAACTCCCTCTTCATTCAACAACTCTGAATATTATCTTCAATCCTTCGGGCTCTGCTTGGCTCTTGGAATATATCAAAATATCATCAATATAGACAATATATGAATTTGTCCCAGATAAGTTGTGCACTCTCGTTTTCATGAGGTCCGTAAACCAGCAGGTGCGTTTGTTAAACAAATGGCATAACATGAAATTCAGTAAATGGCCATAACGAGTTCTGAAGGCAGTCCTTCAGAATGTCTTCTACGAACCCTCAATGGTGATAACCAGACATAGGTCATTTTCGAGTAACACTCGACCCTTGAAGCGGATCAAATAAATCATCAAATTCTTGGAGCGGATAACGTTTCTACACCGTTTAGTTTATTCAATCCCGGATAATCAATGCACATCCAAGAATGATCCGTCTTTCTTCTTGACAAACAAGTACCGTGAGCTTCCCCAGGTGACGAACTGGGTCCTATAAAGCCTTTGTCGGATAGCTCTTACAGTTTCTCAGAGAACTCTTTTTCAACTCGGGAAGGCGCCAATCGATAAGTCCCGTGCTACCAGGTCACACCAGGTACCAAATCAATTGAAACTCCACTTGTCGAGTCGGAGAAGACCCGCAATCCTCGGAAATACTTCGGAAAGTCTCTTGAACTATTGGTACGTGTCTCAGTCGCGTCTTCTCCCGACTTGTCTTCAACCTCTTTTGTAGTAACATTACCAGAAAAATAGGAAAACCTTTTTCCCGTACTATCTGCATTTTAGTGCAAGAAAGATTTATAATCATTGGGGTCACATTTATTCCCTGGGTACTTCATCATTATGTATGATTAAGGTTTTAAATTCTCAGGGATGCGAACAATCTTCTCGGCACACACAATGACCGCTTGGTACTTCGCCAACCAATCCATACCGATTATAGCATCAAAACTACCAAGTTCTACAGGCATTAAGTTTACGTTGAATTGGTGGTTTAGGAAGTTTAATGTGCAACCCTTAAGTATAGTGTTTAACCCAATTATCCTCCCGTCAGCTAGTTCGACATCATAATAGTGATCTAGGGTAGATGGCGTGATGTCAATTTGGGAGCTAAATGCAGTAGACACAAAACTTCGATCGGCACCCGTATCAAACAAGATATAAGCATAGCGGTTGTTTAGAAGAAACGTACCCGCAACGACGTTGTCTGGATTTGCCCCCGCATTTCCAACCACATACACCTTCGCTGGAGCCCTGTCATTCCCAGCTTGATTACCACGGTTGCCTTTGTTGTTCTTCATCCTTGGACATTCCTTCTTGAAGTGTCCCTGAACTCCGCACTCAAAACAAGTAGGTTTCTGACCCGATCCGGTGCCCTTCTGGTTGTTAATGTTGTTGGCATTTCCCGTACCCCTACAGTCACGGGCGATGTGACCATATTTGTTGCATTTATAGCACTTTGGAGCACACGGACCGTCATGGTGGTAATTGCATTTTGAGCATAGGGGTCTAGATCCCCCATATTGTTTCTTATCACCCGATCCAGCAGTGTATGCCCTGCCGGTGTTCTGCCTCTTATTTTGTTGTTGTTGTTGATTCTGATTGTTTCGGGAAGTGTTTTCAAACTTCCTCTTGTTTTCAGCTTGTCTTTCCGCAATGGTACTGACTCTCTTGTCCATCAGTTCAGTGGCCATTTCAATAGCCTCTTGCATGGTCTTTGGCTTTGAAGCTACGATGTTTCCATGGATCATGTCGGGCAATCCACCGACATACCTTTCAATTTTGTCTGACTCCTCAGGGAACATCCTAACACACAGCAGTGCTAGTTCTTGAAAACGTTGGTTGTACTTGACCACATCAGTACCTATCACTTTCAAGTTCCACAATTCAGCCTCAAGCTTCTTCATTTCGTTTCGTGGACAATACTTGTCAGTCATCTTCTTCCTCAGATCGACCCAAGTCATTGAATATGCAACATCATGAGTAACAGTCATAACATGGGAATTCCACCATGTTAGAGCACCTGCTAAAAGAGTACAAGTAGAAAATTTGATCTGGTTTTCCACCGAGCAGTTGCTTATGCGAAAAACAGTCTCCATCCTTTCAAACCATTGGGTTAACTCAACCACTCCCTCAGTGCCCTTGAAATACAGAGGTTTGCACTTCATGAAATCCTGGTAAGTGCACTCTCTAGCAACGCGTTCAGATCCCCTGACACCCGTTCCCGAAGTATGGCTGTCAACGCCATTCCTGGTTGCGTCACGTGCGGCCAAAGCGGCACTGACACCTTGGTCAATCATAGCTTGGAGTTGGGCATTAGTGACCGTAGTGGTTGTGGTTGCTGTTGGGGCTGGTGTTGTTGTGACCGGTGTTGACCTTGTGGCTCGTTTTGGTGCCATTTTCTTCAATCACAAGAAAATACAATACCCGTTAGATTTCATTGATTCATAACCATGACATGACATATCCATGATAAATAAAGGGAGATCACATCACATAGTGAAACGTACAACTGAATTGTAATCAACAATGATATAACCAAATCGACATTCATTCACCACAAATTCGATTATAGACATGACATAATACCACCATTCCATATATAACTGGAAAACATACATGATTGGTTCAGATACAAAATGATCATAGGTTACAAAATAAACATAACAACCTAAAGCCTTACTAGCCGGGATTAAAACCGTAATACATAGTAGGCTATATACAAAATGACTAGCCATAACAAAGTCTAATCTAAGAATTGCTACCAGCCTCCTCTGGCAGCTCTGGCTGTGTAGGATCCCCAGCGGGTCCCTGCTGTCCCTGTAATGCAGTAACCTGCCCCTGTAATGCCATCACCTGTCCCTGTAAAGCTGTCACCTGCCCCTGCAGTGTGGTGACCAGTCCCTGAAGTGGAATCATCTCTCTCTGTAGTGTCTGCATAACAGTCAATGTCTGAATAATCTGCTGCTGTCGAGTACGATCAGCAGCTCTCAACTCTCTCATCTCCTCACGCCTCCCGCGGTCTGTCTCTAGCAAATCTGAAATCGCTCTCCGTCTACTACGATCCGCTGACTGTAACTCTGTGATCTCTGACATCTGTGCATGAACTGTGGTGCGTAGTGACATAACCTCTGCACGAGCAAGATCACTCGCATCCATAGATCGTCCCCAAGCCTCTCTAGACATCCTAGCCTCAGTCTCCATCAAAAGACGTGTATGTGCATGTCCACGTCTGTCTCTAAACAGCGTATTGACCCGACTGGCCAATAACTGTCTCTGGCTCTGCTCGTCGTCCAACATCGTGTAGATCTCATCTGTGTCTCGCCTAACCATAGACTCAAAATCTCTCACGTGTGCACCCAACTCTGTGTCGGTACTAACTGGAGCTCCCTGTAGGGTCTCAACAATCTCATCCCATGAATCCGTGATCCCATATCCAACATATCTCTCTGGGTCACGCCTGATCTCCCTGTCCATAGTGGCAACAAAGCCGTAATCTGCCCTAAGACCTCCAGCTGGTCTAGCAGCAGCAGCGGCGGAGCTCTCTCCTACCTCATAACTGGGACCAAGAGCTATACCTAACCTCTTCCGAGGTGGTAGGTTAACCTCGGGTCTATCCTCTCTATGACTGGCAGAGGGTAACAACAATGGTGGTAATGAAGTAGGAGCTGATGTGGGCATGGGTGGTGGTGCATCTGGTCTGGTGGGGGAGAGTATGAAGGGTGGTGGTAATGGTAGAGAATGGGAAGTAGCTGCAGCCTCAGCTCTCATCCGAATCATGGCAGCTCGATAGCCCAATGAACGAATAGGACTAGGAGGTGGTGCTGTCAATACAGGTGAGGGTGGTGATAGTGGGAAAGGAATCTGGGGTGGTGATGAAGACCATGGAGATAGTGGTGATGCTGGTGGGGAAGATATAGCAAGCAGTCTGGCAACCTCAGAATCAGACCATGCTGGTACAGGTAATGGCTCTGGAATAGTAATCCTAGCTGTCATACGATATGCAGGGTGAGGTGGTGGTGTGGCCGCAGACTCATCAGTCTCAAACGGCTCAGTCTCCTCTGCAGACGGGGCAGTAGCTGGTAAAGCAACAACTATCGGGTAGGCAGGAGCTGAGTGCTCCTCCTCCGCCTCCTCATCAACCTCAATATCCATCTCATCATCGTCCATATCATCGTCCTTATCCTCCTCGATGTCCATCTCATCATCTCCGTCATCTCCTCCATCAGCAGGATAGTCGATAGGATCCTCCTCAGGGTCCTCATCGTCATCCTCCTCCGGATCTGCCTCTGGATCAGTATCTGGAACATAATCAGGTGACTGTGCAGGGGGTGAGGCATCCTCAGCATACGGCTGATCCTCAGCAACAATCTCATCATCAGCATGCTCTGGACCTGGAACATAATCTGGCGAAAGTGGTGCCTGCTCTGGCTCCTCAGGGCCAGGCACGTAATCTGGAGAGGGTGGTGCCTGAAGAGCGGCCTCCAAGTATGGGTCCTCTGGTATGTAGGGTAGCTCAAGATACTCGTGATCATCGGCTCTCGGTGATCCTATGTCTGATAACCCCTCAAATGGACTGGATACTGCTGTGTATGTGATCCCCGATTCATCCGAATCTGACATGACTGAATCTGAAAATTCAAAATAGCTTATATTAGTATTTAATATAAGACTCTTATAGTAATATACATTTATATCATAACAACTTTTGAAAACGGTTATAGTCCAGCAAAAACATTTGACTTGGTTCTCTATAACCTTGGCTCTTGATACCAATCTGTAACACCCCCAAATTGGGTCGCAGCGGAATAAGGGTCTGGGGCGTGTTACTTCATAGATCAATAACACAAGATATATATAGAACGACCAAAAAGTCGTTTGAAAACGATACATTGGATTTAACAAAGTAATTGTTACATAAGCCCGAAGCTTAACTTGTTCACTTAATCAAAATACAAAGATTTTCAGCCCATAAAATGAAATGCGACAAAATCTTTAATGCATGACATCCAATTCAAAACCACCAATGTATCCATCGCACCTTGTGCTTATTGATCCCCTGAAAAACATTGCTTTAAAACGTCAACAATAATGTTGGTGAATTCATAGGTTTGATAAATCATATATTGTAGGACCACAAGATCTCCCAAGTGTATGATAATGCAACAGATGCAGATATCATATAAATGTAATTACGTTGCTCTAAGCTCATGACACTGAATATGAATGCATCTAGTCCAGCCAACTAATGCAACAAGTAGTGTATGCATGAATGTATGCACATATGTATGTCCCGTGTACAACCCCGTTGTATGAATTCATTGTTTGAAAACGGTTATAGTCCAGCAAAAACATTTGACCTGGTTCTCTATAACCTTGGCTCTTGATACCAATCTGTAACACCCCCAAATTGGGTCGCAGCGGAATATGGGTCCGGGGCGTGTTACTTCTCAGATCAATAACACAAGATATATATAGAACGACCAAAAAGTCGTTTGAAAATGATACATTGGATTTAACAAAGTAATTGTTACATAAGCCCGAAGCTTAACTTGTTCACTTAATCAAAATACAAAGATTTTCAGCCCATAAAATGAAATGCGACAAAATCTTTAATGCATGACATCCCAATCAAAACCACCAATGTATCCATCGTACCTCATGCATTGATCCCCTGAAAAACATTACTTTAAAACATCAACAATAATGTTGGTGAATTCATAGGTTTGACAAATCATATATTGTAGTACCACAAGATCTCTCATATGATAATGCAACAAATGCAGACATCATATAAATGTAATTACGTTGCTCTAAGCTCATGACACTGAAGCTTGACGTATGTGAGTACCAAATTAATGGCCTCCATTGCCCGTGAGTGATGTTCTAACCCGCAACATCCTATATTCGACATGGTATACGTTCGTTGTTCACTGATAGCTAATCACCCGAACGGGGTAGTCAAAACCCAATAGATCTATTTATAACATTCGCGCTCATAATTAACAGTTTATGATAATGGGCTCAGATTGGGTTATCGCTACTTAGGCAACATGTAATCATAATATAAAACTTAACCACCGTATTATTCTGTTATAGCTGCCGTTTTAACGATTCTTTCGAGCACGATCTCGTAATTGAAAGTTCTATAATTTTATGAGGTTTACAAAAATATAACTTTCTGTCATGAATAGTGTTTTACTGTTCATAGTTTATAAAATTATTTTTATAAACTTTTAATTACCGAAAACCCGCGAAATTCATAACTTCTTCGTTATAAATCAAAAAATTGCGATTCTTATCATTTTGGAATCCTAAAAATGTGTTTTAGTTGATAAAAATATCAAACTTGCTGTTTGATATAAATTTTATAAAAGTTATTTTATAAACTCCGTTTAATTAGCGTATAACTCGTTTTTAACGTAACTTTTTCGTTATTAATCCGTTTGACAAGTTTCTTACCTTTTCGGAATCGTCGTGAAATGTATTATCTTATAAAAACATAAAATAAGTATATTTTTATAACACTTTGGACAGAATGTTTAAAGAGATTTCATAAGTCCATTTTTGACCTTGTTTTTATTCTTTACTACTTTTGTAATCCACCACAAGTCTTATTAACCATATATGTTATATATCATATATATGTATTAAGTCCATAGTCCATCAATGTCCTTTTTGTCCAACTTACCAAATTCTTAATAATACTATATAAATCCATAACTTTAAATAATAAGTCATTTTACCATAAGTTCATCATATAGCCATCTTTTCTTAAAACCCATAATGTACATGTTTTCTATCATATATAACCACATTTTAAATGATTCATATAAACCTCAATATAAGTCCATAATTAACCTTAACTTGTCTTATGTATTTCTTTAACTTGAAACATATTATGAAACCATAAAAACCCTAATTAACCCATAATCATTTTTACACCAAAACAACTTAATACAATATTTTCTCATCCTTTATAGTATGATATAAGTAATAACACCACATGTATATAAGTATACAAAATGACCATTACAAGTGAAAACTTCATTTTCATGAATAAAAACTTAAATGGTGATTCAACTAAAATAGATATAACATATGCATATCAATGAAAGTTTACAAGAATATAAAGAGTTCTAGTAGACCTTAGGATGTGTGAAGATGATGATAAACAAATGCTAAACCCTTGTTTAGCCCTAGAATCCAAGCTTGCACAAAGAAAACCCTTGTTTTCTTAATAAAAACCCTAGCTTTCCTTTTCTTGATTATTACTTGTAAATGGTGATTCAATGGTTGGAAACACCTTAGAATATCTTAGAATGGATGTGTATAGGAGTGTATAGGTTGTATAAAATTTTGTATGGATTGTGTTGGGTCTTTGTTTCTTGCCGTGAGATGGTAGAGAGCAAGAGAGAGGTTTTGTGAAAATTTTACTAAGTGTTTTGTTCTCTATGTGTTACTAGCTAGTTACTTGCATGTATATAAGACTTTCAATGGTCAATAGTCAAGTAAACATTCAAAGGGACATAAGGAGGGTTTTAGGGATTCTTGCTTTCTTGTCTTGAGTCAAAGTAACAAAAATATTATTTCTTTGTTCTTTAACATAATTAAGATTAATACACAAATAATCAAGAAAGGTTTTTCTATCATCATTATCTTCCATAGTGAGAAGAGTGTATACCTTTTTCATTAAGATCTTAACCCATTCACCATTTCTAGAACTTTCTTTGCCGACAGCAACATTTTCATCATTAGCAAGTGCCATGAGAATCTTTACTTTAATCATTTCATTGTCATCTGATGACATATTTTCTTTATCTCATTAGTAAGCTTCAACAACAAGACCCTTGTTTTTGACCATTGATGATTTGGATGCTAAAGCACTAGAACTGAGGAGGGCTAGTTTAGCCTTGACTTTGTTGTATTTGGCTTCAAAGTCTTTGGTTGGCCTCAGTTCAGGTTTCTGTTGAGAGGAACTGAAGAATGTTGGTTGAGTGTTGTTTTGAAAAGGTGATGAGTATGAAGGAACTGAAGTCTTAGAAAAACAGTCTCTTGCAAAGTGACCTTTTTTCCATAGTGGCATATAGTGTCATCAGTTTCTTTTGCACTACTGAAACTTTAAGGCCCCTTTTTGAAGAATCTTTTTGACTTGGCTAAAAGAGCTCTTTCTTGATATTCCTCTTCAAGGTTATTTAAGTATTCTTGATTGCTTCTTGTATCCTCTTCATCATCAGGACTATCTTGAATGTCCTGGACAATAGAGGTTGAGAAGAAAGCAGTTGACAAGGGAGTTGCAGTAGCAAGAGATTTTTTATTTTCAATTTCATAAATACTATTAATGAGGTTTTCTTCATATTTGAGTTTACCAAATAGAGAAGCAAGCTTAGATTCTTTAACATGGTTAGTGTTTCTAAGACTTTGGCAGAAACTTAGCCACTTCTTTGGAAACCGATTAATGAAACTAGTATTTATCTTAAGCTTTGAAAGCTTAATTCCATCTTTTACTAATTCATTCATCAAATCTTTGTATCTGGTGAAAGTTTGTGTTAGATTCTCACCTTCTATAAATATGAAGGTATTGTAACACAACTTCAGGTCCATGACCCTACTTTCTTTCACATCAGAATGGACCTCATGATATAGTATCAAGTCTTCCTAGGTTAACTTTGCAGTCTCACAGTTAATGACAGAGTTCATTTGGTCATCTAGAAGGACAGACGGGATGAGACTTTTGAGTCGCTGAGCTAAGTTAGCAGCCTTTCTCTCATCACTTGTCCATTGTCCTTCAGGTTTCCTTTGACCAACTGTCATAGGGACATATGGAGCATTTAGAAGAATGTTTTTGAACTGAGGTTCAATACCAACTATGTGGCACATGACTCTCTTCTTCCAATTGGTGAAATTTTCCACCTATAGCATAGGAGCAACATTTAACTGGCCACCCCTATATTCAAAAGTCTGTGGTACTTCTGCTGCCATTTTTTAATGGATCTTGATTTTAAAAATCTTTTTAAGCAGCTATATAAAAACTTTTTGAAAAGGTTTTACAAATCAACTGCTCTGATACCACTTGTTGGTCCCTTAGAATGTGATATATGGAAGTGAAACTAATCACATTTCATGGCAACAAAGTAAGTTTTAAACAGATATATGTAAACAATATAATGAACAAGTTTAAAACACACAAAAGTAGATAGCAAGGTGGTTGAATGACAATTAGGGTGTGATCTCCTTCTAACTTAAACTAGAACCAAAGTTGAAAGTTTAAGAAAACAAACTATTCGACTAACACTTGAGCTTTAGCTCCAGTAGTCCTATTCAGTTTGTTTGAGAGATAAATGCTCTTCAATGTGTTTTGCATTAATTGGAAGAGATAGCATTTATTCTTTACAGCTCTTTCCTTTTATAGGCAAAGGATTTAGGGTTTATAAGTTTAACCTAAGACACATGGCATGCATTAAATGGATGGTTGAGATATCATTTAATGCATGCATGCTTTAAGGTACTAGGTACAGTCCTTTAGGAAAAGTAGTTGTACTTCTGTACCAACTTTAGAAATATACTTTCCCAAGGAGATTTGATTTATTCCTTTTGACATAAAGCAATCTTTTTCCTACCTTGTAAACCTTCTAGAAGAGAAACATTTTGTTTCAGATTCTAAGAGGAAATCAACATCGTTCAGCTAGGAATTGCCAACCAAACAGAACTGAAGCTCTTGCTAAGGTCTTTTTCAATTTTTGAACCGCTACATAAACTGAAGTGAAATAGGGGTGAGCATCGGGTCGGAACCGACCCGAACCGAAGAAAACCAAAACCGACCCGAAACCAAATAAAGGAATTTTGCAAACCGAGAACCAAACTGAGTGAACTCTATATAAACCGAAACCAAACCGAATAAGGTCGGTCCAGCTCGGTTCGGTTCGGTTTATGTATTTCGAACCGACTAAGTGTCGGGTTTGAGCCTAACCGAACCGAACCGACCAAACCAAAATACATATCCAAAACCAAAAACCAAACCAAATAAGCTTGGTTCGGCTCGGTTTGTCGGTCGGTTTGGTTTTCGGGTTACTTTACTCAGCCCTAAAGTGAAGATACTGCTTGATCCTTTAAGTACCTGAAGAGCTGAAGCTGAACTGTTTTCAGCGAGACAAAGCTGAACTTGTCTTCGGCTAGTTTTCACTTAGGGGATTTTATGTTTAAATTTACTAAGAGACTAAAGGGCACAAGAACTGACCCAACATCATGTCCACAAGTTTTAGAGATATAGTAGAAGAGGTCCATATGACCACAAGTGAATCATTAGAGTCATGTAAGGGATCAACAGTGGATGTACTTGTGGTGGAGGGGGCTTTAAGATGGTGGTAAACATCATACGTTCTGCAAAAAACGTTTAAACAGCGAACTCCAAGAATTGTAATTTAATTTATCTAGATCAAGGGGTGTGGGGATGCACGCCTTGATGCTAGCAATCGAATAGGCTTTATCGATTAGTTGCTTAGGTGTAGTAGGTCCCGTCATGATGCTATGACGAGTGAGATGCAAAAGCAAAAAAAATATGACATTAAGCAAATAAAGGATGTGTACAGTAGCAACAAAAAAGAAAAAGGTCGAGTTTTTAAGGTTAGGGTTTTATTTTTGTGGTGAGGATCAATGTAGGCTGTGATACCATATTATGTAGGTTAATTCCCCATGTCATTCTTCATTCATTCCATCCAAAAGTATCATACAAGGCAAAACCAATGGGCTAGGCCCGAATACTTAAACAATATAATTGACTAATAGTATGACCCAGCTGGCCAACCCATGCATGTACGTGTCATTCCCAATCCTCTTAAACCCCCCCATCCATCTCTATTCTCCAACAAATGTTTTTTACTTTCAGAAATAAAGTTGGAAGACAAGAACCAAATCGACTTGAGTTCCTGCTCCGCACATTTTTAGCCTTTTCTTACCATTTCCTAATCCTCAGTTACCCACCCTCTCATGCATGTTCAAGTTAAACTCAAAGGATCATATAGATATTTACTGTGTTCATTTGCAGCAACTTTTTTAACTGTATATAATCAGTAATGTCATACTTTTATTCTAGAGCTTTTTTTGTTATTTGATAAGTGTTAAATTGTATACATAAAATACCCAGGATTTCGCCAATAAAAGCCAAAAATATGCCAAAAGATGGAAATATGTGTGCTTCTGTGTCTCAATGTGCAGGAAAGGATATTAAAGTCAAAAAGAGCAAAAACGACCAAAACCGACAAGAAATGAAGAGACAAGTGATCAAGAGAAAGATTTGAAGCCAATTTCAAAAGCCGGATCAAGACCGTGGTCGAGAAAAGACAAGAAAGTAAAGAAAAGGACAAAAGTTTGAAGGAAAAAGACTATTATACCCTTTGAAGAGGATGCAAAAAGACTAAAATACCCTTTTGGGCCCTTCTATACTATTTGGATCACAAAAGCCCAATAAAAGCCCAAAGTAAAAATCCATTTCTAGTTTACAAAACTACAAGGGCCAGAAATGCAATTTTCAAATTCATTTTTAACACTACACTTGTGGAAAAGAAACAGAGGGGCTAGTTATGCAATTACCCTAAACTTTCAAACCAAGCGCGGGTATAATTTTCCCCTAACAACCCTCTAACCGTTTTTCCCGCCAAAACCCGAACAAACCCAACTTTCCCCAAATTCCTTTCCCGTTTCTCCCTACTCCACCCCACCTCGTATTTACAACTTCCACATCATTTTGCACACGTGGCAGCTTCCCATTGGTCTGAACACCTCACCCAAGAGATCCAACGGCTTAAGATTCAAATGAAAAAGATCAACGGCTTGGAATGATGGAGTTTCTCATCTTCTCATCACCATTTCCTATAAATAGGAGCTTAACATTCATAGATAGATAGTTAGATAGTTAGAAAGTTTAGTTTTTTGTAATTTTCTCTTTTCAATCTTACGTGTACTGTTCATTTTTTCGAATTAAGTTTTTTTTAACTTTCAATTCAGTTGAACTTCTTGTTTCTTATCTTGTAATCTTCTTTTAAAAGTAATAAAGCTAGTTGAATTGTGTTTGAGTTTAAGTTTTCATGAAATAAGCAAGTTTTAGTTAATAAGCTTGAAATAAGCTCAATTTAGCTTATTCTGTTTTCTCTAGTTAAAAAATTGTTCAAATGTTGTTAAAAGCTTTCTAGATACTGCATTTGTCTACTTTAGTTCAACTATGTCCATTTGAATTCAAGTTGGTTGATATTGGAAGCAATGAGGAGTAATAAGCTCATTTCAGCTTATTGAGCTTAAGCTCAGGTTTTAGAGGCTAAGGTAGCCATTAGGATTTTGTTTTAAGGTCACTCACTCAACAAGAGTGACCTAGAGTTCAGAGACTACATAAATCAAGGTGTTCATTGTTTAATTTTCATCTCAGCTTAATTTCAGCTTAAATCATTTGCTTATTGCTATTCACTCTTGTTCATTTCTTTTCAGACATGTTTGTTTAGGTTTACTTTCTATTTGTCTTAAGTTTTCATTAGTTAAAACCTGTTTAATTTTCATTTTGCCTTTAAGTCTGTCATATAGTAAGATAAGCCTAGCTGAGTAACTAGCTTATTTCTTTTAATAAGCTGTAGATTTTAGAGTTTAAATAGCTTAATTAGTTGAGTTAAAGTTAGAGTAGATAAAAGGTTTTAGCAGATTTAGTTTTAAAAATAGATTTTAAGTGAAATTAAGTTGGGACAGTTTAGTTAAGTAGTGTTTGGGATAGGGTGATTTTGACCTTTAAAGTCAACAAGATTCTGTCAAAATACTTTACGTAGTTTAGATTTTTAGAGTTATCAAGTTTTAAAAAAGATTTGGAAGTTAGATTGTATAATTTCAAATTCTTAGATACATTTAGTGAGTTGGTTTATGAGTTCTAACCTTAGAAATTTTGCCTGCACTTAGGTATTTGCCAATTATATCAGCATAAGCAGTAGTAACTCAGTTACTACTGCTGATTCCCACCAACTTTCTAGCTACTTTTTAGTACTTGAAATTAGGAGATAGAATTTAGTTTTAAGCAATTTAATAGTACTCTATTAGCTCTTTAAAGATCATCTTTCAAGTTTCATTTTCAAGCTTTAAACTAGTTTTAATTGTTCTTACAAAAGTGGTATTAGCAGCAACTTGGATTTCAAAAATTGTCTTTTTGATTTCTATTTTCTAGTTGTTCATTCTAAATTCCTTTTATCTAGGTTCATTCTATAATCATAGTATAGCTTATTTTCAAAATTTCAATTTCTAGGATTTAAAATTGAGCTAGTTAGCTTATTAGCAATTGCTTAATTCCAGTCATTAAGCTGAACCTTAGCTTTTTAAGAACAAATTTCTTGTTAATCTTGTTTACATTTAGCTTATTTCTTTTTAGAAATCCTTAGTACACATCTTAAGCTTCATATAGTATCTTTTGGTTTTTACTTTCATTAAGTAATAAGCTAGATATAAGCAAAAGATTAGAAAAGTTTGAATTTTCAAAGTAAAACCATAGTTTCTGTTTTTCAGTTTTAAAAGCTAAATTTTTAGCTTATCTAGTTGATAAAAGTTCAAAGTGCTTTTGTTAAAGTTGTAGTAGATAAGCTCAAGTCCAACTTTGCTGTTTTAAGTTTTAGCTTATTTTCACTTTTGCAATAAGCTCAAAATTGTTTAAGTCGTAGGGTCTGTTTGGTACTTTTTCAATAGTTTAAGGTTGTCTGTTTTAACTATAGTGTAAATTTTTGATATTTACCCCGCCTACCCTTTACTTTCATCTTTAGCATTTTCTACCCTGTCTTTTAGGTTTAATAAAATAGTTTTTATATTTTTAAAATTAGTTTAATAAAATTAGGTTTTAGGTTTTAATTAGCAAAATTAGGGTTCAATTGCTTAGTAAAAATTGGGCATTTTTATACCATTGGATTTCTGCACATCTTTAGTAGTTAAAAATCATTTTTCTTTATTTTTCCAATTGAATTTGTATTTTCTAGAAATTAAAATAGGTTTTTGGTAATTTCTTTTTCTTAAGAAATTCATAGAAAATAGAAAAATAGTTGGAAAAATCTAATTCTTTTTGTAATAATTTTCTTTTTCATTCTAGTATTTTTGAAAAATAAAAATAGAATTTTAGTGTTAAATTTTAGAAAAAGTTTATTTTAAGTAATTCATTTTTCTTTAAGAAATTCATAGAAAATTCAAAAATAGTTAAAAAATTCTAATTCTTTTTCCTAAAATTTTCTTTTTAAATTTGTGATTTTTAGGTATAAAATTTGTTAAAAGAAGTGCCTTAGATTTTAAATTTTAGTTTTAGTTCACGTTTTTAATTCACGTTTGTTAATTTTTCGTATTAACTAAACGTTTTTTTATTCTTTAATTGTTTTTATAGTTTAATTGTGCTATTATATTCGTAGTGTAATTCAAAATTCAAAAAATCCTTTATACATTCTTGACTCGAATCCGAATTATTCCCGAATCTCAATTCACGACTTCGTTGGGATACGACCCGAGAAGAAAATACTTCCCGGTTAAAAATATACGTATTGTGTTTTCTTAAGTGAGATTTTATCCTTTTATTTTCTCTTGTTTGAGAAGTAATTTGGAAAGAATTGTCACGGGATTTATACTATACATATATAAATTTGACTAGTGCTTACACACGTTATCAAATTTTGGCGCCGTTGCCGGGGAAACTCGTGAACGATTTTTGAGGATATTCGTTGAAGTAGAGTTTTGAAGACCCTTCCTTTTTGGAAGTTACTTTGCTATTTTTGTATAAAAATATAAAAAATACAAAACATTCATTAATTCGATTCCTATCGAATTAGTTAAAATACAAAAATAAAATAAACATATTTTGTAAGTCATGACACTGACGCTTGACGTAGTATGAATACCCAAAATAATGGCCCTACATGCCCGTGGTGATGTTCTAAACCCGCATCATCCTATATTCGACATGGTATGTTTGTTTGGTCCATGATAGCTAATCACCCGAACGGGGTTGTCAAACCCAATAGATCTATTAATAACATTCGCGCTCACAATCCCGCGATTGATGGTTCATGATAATGGGCTCAGATATGGGTTATCGCTACTTAGGCAACACGTAATCATAACATGAATCTTAACCACTTGTGTCCAATTGAAATGCAATTGCATGTTTTATTTCACCCCAAAAACTTTATAAACAAAACATGAAAAACGTGGGGCTATGACTCACCTTGAGTGAGTAATGCCAAGTATATCACAAATAACGCGCCACGCGAATTGATCAAATGCAACCTAATTAAATTAAGGTCGTATAAGCACTAATTACATTAAGTACTCCTACCATGCATATGTCTATATAGCTAATCACCATCTAAATGTTTAAGTGAAAACATGTTTATAAAATTAAAATGTTTATAAACATACTTTTGGTAAAATCGTCATAACTTTCACGTTTCTAATCCGTTTCTTGCGTTTCTTATGCCCATCTTTTCGTATTAAGACGGGTTATCGATATTTGACATTTTTATAATTTTGGTCCCCTGATGAACAGTAACTTTTACTGTTCACACCAGACGTGAGTTTTATTTAAATCGTATTTGTTGTCGTAAAACCCGTAAATGTCGTATTTTATTCGTTATAGCTCTGTTTTTAACGTTTCCTTTCGAGCACGATCTCGTAATTGAAAGTTCTATAATTTTATGGAGGTTTTACAAAAATATAACTTTCTGTCATGAATAGTGTTTTTACTGTTCATAGTTTATAAAATTATTTTTATAAACTTTTAATTATCGAAAACCCGCGAAATTCATAACTTATTCGTTATAAATATAAAAAATTGGATTCTTATCATTTGGAATCCTAAAAATGTTTTTTGAGTTGATAAAATATCAAACTTTGCGGTTTGATATTCAATTTATAAATGTTATTTTATAAACTCCGTTTGATTAGCGAATAAACTCGTTTTTAACGTATCTTTTTCATTATAATCGTTTTGACAAGTTTCTTACCTTTTCGGAATCGTCGTGAAATGTATTATCTTATAAAAACATAAAATAAGTATATTTTTATAACACTTTTGGAAGGAATATTTGCATGAGTTTTGATAAGTCCATTTCAACCCCATGGTTTTTATACTTACACTTTATATTTTTACCACAAGTCGTAACTTTTTATTTATCTATATATCATATATATTTTATGTCCGTAGGCCCCATCAAAGTCCTTTTGTCCAAAGTTTACATAGTCCTCATAATATAATAAGGATAACTTTTAATTTATCCATTTTACTATAAGTTATGTATAGCCATTTTTCATATTAACAATAAGTGTACAGTTTTCTCATTCTTTGATTTAACACTCATTTTTATGATCATATATCATCAATATAAGTCCATAATTAACCTCAACATGTCATATGTATTTCTTTAACTTGAAACATATTAAGAAACCATTAAAACCCTAATTTATACTTAATCATTTTTACACCAAATTAACATGGTACATTCTTTTCTCATCCTTTTTAATATGATATAAGGGTAATACCCAACATATAATTAAATAGAAGTGTACAAAATGATTTGGTTTAAGTATAATATCCATTATTCATGATAAAATCCTAAATGTGATTCAACTAAAATAGAATTTAACATATGCATAGGAAATGAAAATATTAAGAACATAAAGGGTTCTAGTTAGACCTTATGACTTGTTTGATGATTAATGAACAAAATAATCTAAACCTTTGTTTAGATAGGAAATCCAAAGCTTGCACCAATGAAAACCCTTGTTTTCTTAATAAAACCCTAGCTTCCTTTTACTTGATAATCACTTGAAAATGCTTAGCCAATGCTTGGAAATACCTTAGAATATCTTAGAATGGATGTGTATAAGTGTGTATGGGTTGTAGAAAAATTGCTATGGATTTGGTTGGGAGTTGGTTTGGAGTCGTGGCATATAGAAGAGAAAGAGGGAGAGGTTTTGTTGATTTTGCTAAGTGTTAAGTGTTATCTATGTGTTCTTTACTTGCATGTATGTAATATGTATATAAGAAAGGTGGTCAAAGATGAAATAGAAGTCTTGGGACAAAAGGGAGGGTCTTAAGGAAGAAAAATGGTCAAATTGGGACAATACTAGCTAGGTATTAATGAGTTATGTTGTACATACAAGTGGTAAAGAGATTTTTGGTGATATTTCTTGTACATGTAGCTACAAATCCGGCCATAGAGTGATATACATGATATATTTATGTAATTTTTATGTATTGGGTATAAATGTGGGTATTTGTTGAAGCGTAGAAAAGTTTTGGTGGTTCCGGGTATGCCTAAATGCAATTTATCGCAAAACGTATACACTTTACGTATCCGATAAAAATAAAATGAACAAAGTTAATAATTATCCTCAAAATAATTATTTAATACTTGCTTGATGTAAACATTTAATTATTTGATGTACGTTTATATTGAACGATAATTTTTGGCATACGCGATTTAACTTAACGTTTATGATTTTAAACAAACGCGTACAATACTAAAAGATACATTGCGGATTTATTGACGACGTCAATAACCCTAAAACACGGGGTGTTATAATAACGGTCGGGAAATAAGTGTCTAGCAACTTGTATCTTAAGTCTTAATCTATTTGTTTCTTGATTTTTATTTAACAACAATTTATTTCCCTCTCACCTGATGATTAGCCGCTGGTTTTACGCGAACGAGGATTCATACGAACATGCATGTCTATCATGGCGTTCCGGGTGTGTATGCATGCCTTGTACCTTGTTGGTTTACGACTTTTGGTGAAAGTTAGAAGGTTTCTACCCTATATCATTCTTCATCCTAACCATTGGTTAAATTCGAATGGGGATGTGATCGAACACACATGTCTATCCTGGTGTTTCGGGTGTGTATGTGTGCTTCAGCTGCCTTGTTGGAGTGGTACTTCTGGTGAAAGATTGTAGAATGATCAAACCATACGCCTTTCCATACAAAAACCCATATTTACCTTTATAAACTTGTTACTCCTTAGCTTTAGTGGTGGAGATGTGTATCCTTGCCAAGCTTATGATAGAATACTCGTCACGACTGAGCAATTGAGCGAATTAGTTACATGTTACCACATAGATTAGTTGAGTGATTTGAGTGTTTTCATCTTCCTATTTCATGAGGTGTTTGGTTGTGTACTTGTAATAGATCAAATAAGTGCTTTAACGGAAAATATCCTTAGGGATACATTTTTATAAACTTCTAAAGGCTACTTGAGGACAAGTAGGATTCAAGTGGGGGGATATTTGATGACATCAAATAACGTCTATTTTATAGCATCATTTATCCCATGTTATTAACCCATTTTGTATAGTTATTGCAAAGAATTGTTACTTAATCGTTTATATTTGAGAATTGCAGTAATTATGGAGTAATTGGTGAAAGTTAGCAAAAGGCGCGCATTCTGGAGCTTAAATGAAGATATTTTGAAGATTACTATTCTGAAGACCAATACACCGTATCCATCAAGGAAGATACGGCGTATCCGTGCCTGCACTCACCAAAGACCACAAAAGGAATGAAGATCAATACGCCGTATCAGGAGAAAACAACGAGGACTCCTAAGGAGGTAAAGTCATAGGATAGTATTCCAACTTAGGGAATTTATCAGGCAAAGCGAGCAACTTTCTCTTTTAAGCTTCGATCCTCATCATCAATGTTGTTAGTGGTCTTGATCGGTTTCTCCTCCTCCTAAAGGTAAGCACCTTCCAGTGTTCCAGTATACATTCAGACTTGTTTCCATGATTTCGGTTCCTTCAATATCGGCAATCAATCTTGTAAGTTTCCCGTGATTCCCACATCATAACAAGTGAGGGTTCTTTGAATTGTTATAGCAGCCAAAAGAAAAACGAGAACCCAACGTCTCGGGTCAAATGACCGACCCTCTGCATTTTGCATTCATTTTACAGTTGCACGGGCCATTAGTTGAATTTGCACTTGTTGCACAGCGGTGAGTCTCAGCATACACTTTTCTTCACCATCCCAGCAACGCGTAAGCTGACCAACATTCCTGCCTCTTGTGAAGTTGTTGTTGAGCTTGGTGGATGTTGTCAATTTCCTCTTGTTCTCAGCTTGACGTTCAGCAAAAGTGCTGATTTTCTTATCCATCAACTCTGTTGCTATTTCAGTAGCTTCCTGTATGGTTTTTGGTTTTGACGCCACAACACTTTCGTGAATCATATCGGGCAAACCACCGACATACCTTTCAACCTTGTCAGACTCCTCAGGAAACATTCTAACACACAGCAGTGCTAGTTCCTGGAAACGTTGGTTGTACCCTGTCACATCGGTACCTTTTACTTTTAAATTCCATAACTCCATTACCTCGGCTTCATAATCTCGTTTCCTCGTATTTACAGTACGATGTCATCATTTTCTTTCTTAGATCTATCCAGGTCATTGCATACGCAACATCATGACCAACAATTCTAACGTGGAAATCCACCACGTCAGAGCTCCTGCCAAAAGAGTACAAGTGGAGAACTTGATCTGATTTTCCACAGAGCAGTTGCTTATGCGGAATACAGTCTCCATCCTTTTCAAACCATTGGTTTTAGTTCGACCACATCCCTCGGTGGCCTTTTGAAATACAGAGGTTGGCACCTTCAGAAGTCCTTGGTAAGTGCATTCTCGAGCACACGTTCGGTCCTTCTGGCAAACCTCCGTTCCTTATCACCGAAGTATGATGTCCATCGACTTCCTGTTTGCATCACGTGCTACCAGTGCAGCAGTAAACACCTTGGTCAATCATTGCCTGCAGTTGGTACATTGGTGACAGTGGTGAGGTATGATTTTCTGTAAACTGGGTGTTACCTTGTGGCTCTTTTGGTGCCATTTCCTTCAAATCCAAAAATATACGATTAGTATAATATCCCCAAAAAGACATGATACAAAATAGAGTGTTGTGAAGTGATGTATGGTCAATATGAATGTGCGCTCATGGCATAAATGGTTGATGGTAAGATATCATATTTGATAACTTAATGTTTAGTATCATTAAAAACTATGAAGCTTATAGTACTAACCTTCCTAAAGGAATGCTCCAGTATTTTATATAAATAACCTTTATATAAATAATTAGTAGAATACACAATGTAGAGAGAAGTAATATATATATTTATACATATATATATACCTAAAAGTCACGTCCGCAAGTAGCAAGTATTGTTCCTGCATATATCATACAAATATTCCTATAATGGTCTTACCACTATAATAAATCACCGCGTAATTGTTTTCACATAATGGCCTCACGAGTCCTAACCATCCTCGGAGGGAATTTTATCAAGGCACCTCAAGTTGTGTAACAACCTTCATGGCTCAATTTCTGACAAACTCATCAAAACAAAAACTGATCTTGAGATTCAGTCGATGAATTGTTACAAAAAACTCTCGTACCCAGTTAATTAATAACTCGACTATGGACAATACTCGAAACCTTATACGTTATAACAAACATCACATCGTTTAATCATGTTGCATGTATATAATTTGATGGTCCTCAGCGGCTATGGTGCAACCCACCATACCCGACAAGGCTATAGTTTTTCATCTATCCCATAGAAAATATCTGTGTACTTTTGAAAATGTTTTGATGTATGCCAATGTTTGGGAAATGGCTATCTAGTCCTAGGGTAAAAATATCAACTTAGTTCTCTATAGCCTTGGATCTGATACAAAACTGTAACACCACCTAAAATTTTGGTCGCAAGCGGAATATGTTATCGGGGAGAAGCATTACATCATAATACCCCCCAAAAAAAAAATTGCACAAGTCATGAGATAACGACCTCTAAGTGTCGTTTGAAAAGTATTCTTGGATTTGTCTAGACTCTATTGCACATCAAATAAGCCAAGCATCTAATTCACCTGAGAAAAACATGCTTAAAAGTATCAACATTAAAGTTGGTGAGTTAATAAGTTTTTGTATAAATAATTGTAAATCCCAAAACTATATATATAAAGGTATACTGTGTTTACAAGTTTCGCCCATCACAAGACTTTGCAATTCATAAACCAACATGTATAAGGTTTCCAAAAAAATATATTAATCCGCAATGTTCCCATGTATATGTTGTAATGAGCACAATATTCTAAAATGTTTCAAGTATATATTGTAATGAGCACAATATTCTAAAATGTTTCAAGTATATATTGTAATGAGCACAATATAACAAAATGTTTCAAGTATATATACCACATTATTCAAGTAACGCAAAGATTCATATGTTGTATAAAACGATATTACGATTACTCAAAGTTCATGGAAACTGCTAAGTTTATCATTACAAGTATGCCACTTATTCAATGAGGCACCGTAAGGTTCAGATTCATCATTATGGTCGTGTTGTGCATACCTACAAATGTTATAGTACGTTCGATAGGTAGTCGCATCACGAACAGTGATCGCTAATCACCCGAACGGGCAGTAGTCAAAAACCCCCAATAGATCTATACTCAAACACTCGCAGCTTACCCACCAGGTATGTAACAGTCCACTCCATCTTTAAGTCTAATCCGTAATTATTCGAGTAAAAGTCAAGTATGTGTTTACGTCCAAGACAGTAAAACCAAGTATTGTATCTCACTGAGATATATAAAAGAAGTAATGTAAATCAATATTTATCAACCAAATAAATGCATTTGTAAATAACAATGTTCTCAACCCCAAAACATAATAAAACAAATCATGTAAAACTGTGGGGCATTGAACTCATCTCTGAGTGAGCCAAATGCCATAGTTATCACAAATAATGCGTCACGCAAATCTTCGAATGCAACCTATTTATTTAAGGTCTTATAAGTACAAATCACATTGAGTAATCTCTACCAAGCATAAGTCATTTAGCTAATCAACATCTAATTGTTTGAGTGAAAAAATATTTATAATTGTAACACATAATAAATATCCTGAATAATGAAATTATGTTATTCCTAGGTAGGTATTAGTTACTCTGGTAGTGTTTGTAGGTTACTCCTGGTAGTGTTGTATTAACTTCCTGTTAGTTTATAGTTATTACACTGGATGAGTATATTAGATTAACTCCTGGTAGTGTATATAGTTACACCATGTATTGTGTAGTTACTCCTGGTATTTTATAGTTATTACCCACTGTATGTAATATTTATTACCAACGGTTAGTATATTAGTTTACTCCCTGGTAGATGTATATAGTTACACCTGGAAAGTTGATAGAGTTATTACTATACGAAGTCGAATTAGTTACTCCTTGGTATTGTAATAGTTTACTCAAGGTAGTGTCGATAAGTTACCCTGGTAGTTATAGTTATTACTACTTGTAGTATATTAGTATACTCCTGATAGTGTATACTTTACCCTGGTAGTGTATAATAGTATACTCCTGGTAGCGTTTTATTACTCCCCTGGTAGTTATAGTTATTACCACTGGTAGATAATCAGTTACTCCTGGTAGTAGTATTAGTTTACTTCGTTAGTTATAGTTATACTACTATTAGTATATTAGTTTACTTTCCTTAGTGTATTAGTTACTCAATTAGTGTTGTAGTTACTCCTGGGTATAGTTATAGTTTATTACTACGGTAGAATAATAGAACTCCTGTAAGTGTAATTAGTTACTCCTTGGTAGTGTTGTAGTTACTCATGGTAGATATAGTTTATTACTACTGGTAGTAGAATTAGTTACACTGTAGTGTATTAGTTACACCTGGTAATATAGTTATTACTCTGGTAGTAGGCGGTGTCCAAAAAAAAAACCGTCCCACTATAAAGAACCCACTAATCACATTTTCATGACTCGGGTTTCTAGAGAGAATATTAAGCGAAACAATATTTTGAAACACCTTTCCAGTTCTGTCCGAACCTCTAAACTCGACCGAAATGGGGCGGAAAAAAGCACTACGCATCAATCTGATGCAGTTGTATTAATTACCAAAAGCCAGATTTTTGCCCCCGCCTTACGACCCGTTATCACATCTCTTTTAGACTATAAAGAACCCGCGGAAGTAAAAAAACGACCTTCCGAACGAATTTATGTTTCGGCCGAAGCCGAAACGGACTCGAAAGTGCCGCAAATACCACTTAAAATCCTTACAGAAACCACTAACTTAACAAATGCTGATTTTAAACCTCGAAAATAACCTCGTTTTCGCTCTAAACTTTTTCGTTAAAATCCGATTGACACGTTTTCTTACCTTTCAGAATCGACGTTAATTCATACTACTATTATAAAAAACAAAATAGATGTTTATATATACGAATTATGGACAGAATCTTTGGTGACCTTGTGAATCCTTTTTTAAACCTTTAGCATTTATACCTTATACTACTTTTAGTTAATTATTTTTAAAACATCAACTTAATAGGTACAAATACTTTCTCATACCTTTTAACATGATATTACGATATCTCAACATATATAATAGTGGTGCAAATGATCATTACAAGTAAAAACTCCATTTACAGTTAAAAAATCCTCCATGGTGATTTCCAAGCTACAATAGAACTAACATAGCATAAAATGAATATTGAGAAGAACATAAAGGGTTTCTATTTGACCTTTACTTATGTAGGATGATGATGACCATATAATCTAAAACCCTTGTTTAGGATATAATCCAAAGCCTTGCACAAGTAGAAAAACCTTGTTTTCTTAAATAAACCCTAGCTTCCTTTTACTTGATAATCACTTGAATATGGTTAGCCAATGCTTGGAATTCACCTTAGAATATCTTAGGATGGATTTGTGTGTAGGAGTGGTATGGGTTTGTAGAAAAATTGATGATAGGATTTTGTCGTGGTGGATTGTATGCCGAACATATAGATGAGAACGAGGAGAGGTTTTGTTGATTTGCTAATTGTTAAGTGTTGATCTAATGTGTTCTTTACTTGCATGTATGTAATATGTATATAAGAAAGGTGGTCAAAGATGAAATAGAAGTCTTGGGACAAAAGGGTTGGTCTTAAGGAAGAAAAATGGTCAAATTGGGACAATACTAGCTAGGTATTAATGAGTTATGTTGTACATACAAGTGGTAAAGAGATTTTTGGTGATATTTCTTGTACATGTAGCTACAAATCCGGCCATAGAGTGATATACATGATATATTTATGTAATTTTTATGTATTGGGTATAAATGTGGGTATTTGTTGAAGCGTAGAAAAGTTTTGGTGGTTCCGGGTATGCCTAAACTTAATTTATCGCGAAACGTAAACACTTTACGCAAACGATAAAAATAAAATAAACAAAGACCATAATTATTCTCAAAATAATTATTTAATACTTGCTTGATGTAAACATTTAATTATTTGATGTACGTTTATATTGAACGATAATTTTTGGCATACGCGATTTAACTTAACGTTTACGATTTTAAACAAACGCGTACAATACTAAAAGATACATTGCGGATTTATTGACGACGTCAATAACCCTAAAACACAGGGTGTTATAATTGGTTTGGGGTTTTGTTGTTTTATTTGGGTCAAGATTTGGTTTAAATGATAAATGGATTTGGACTTGGATTATTGATTCAAGGTTTATAAAAAGGGCTTATGTTTGTTTAGTATTAATCTTAATGGGCTGACTCGGCCCATTAAATAGGTTCGGGTTGGTCCATTTAAAGATGTATACGCCTTCGGCTTTGATTTCTTGCACTCTTCCAATCTCGTGCTCGAATTTTGTCTGTTTTGCTTCATTTTGTCCATTTTTGACATATCCGTTACCTACATAATGCATTTGACAAAACAAACATATACAATGTATTTTACATGTATTTTTGGTCTTTAAGCTCATTTTATTAGGTAAAAGGTATGTGTATTTAAGCACATACTAGTACCTTGTTCTAACCGAGTCGAATTCATTACCAACAGTGCTCATAATACTCGTTTCAATCGATATGAAAACGTGATGAATAGCTCTAGTACAGTTACAACAAGTCTTTCTTTCGCTACTTCTGATATACTCAACATTCTATCCTTGAATTCATAAAGTGTTAAAGATGAAGCCTTCCAAAGGAGATTGTTCGATAGCTTTCAAGATGAAGGAAAGTATAAGCATGTTGGTCCAAAAGTCACAAGATCATAAGAAGGCAAAGAATAACAAAGATATTCAAGTGATTATGCAAGATAGATGATCTCATGAAGTTTACGATCACAATTTACCAAGCATGTTAGAACAAGCTCGAGATCAATATTCACTACATAAAGTCACAAGATAAAGACAAAAGAATCAAGACTACGAGCAAGACTGAAGATGTTCATAGAATGCTAAGCATATAATTATTGTAATTTGGAATGACCTCCTTTAGAGTGAGATTGTTAGGAATCGAGAAAAGACTCGGTCACTACCATTGTATTAGTCCTTAGCTCATTGTGTAAGTCGTTATGTAAGTTATAAGCTAACCGGGCCGACGCATGGATAACCCATGGGTGGCCGGCCTTAGCAAGGATATAAATAATACCCCTCTCCTTGCCTTGGAGAGGGTGTTGGTTCGTCATATTTTCATTAATACACCATGCTCCTTATTTCATTCACTCTCTATAATGTTTTCCAACCCACTTTCTCATCCTTTAGATAATTTGTTTCATCTTGTTAATATGAATTTAGATATATCTTACAAGCGATGATGTTCCCTAGAATACATTTAATTGACGTATGGTGTAAAAAGATAACTTGTTAAAAGGCCCAGGAGTACAAGAAAAAGGTCACACGATTTAATCATACCAACAAATAAAGATAGGATTTGTCAGGAAAATTATTAACATTTAAATTTATGAGGTTATATATAAAGATGAAATAATAGTTGTCAATTATTTCTTTAAAATTTTTAATGCATGCAATGCGAGTTGGGAGGATACCGGGACCAATGAAAGGACCGGTCTATGTTGGTGAACATTGTGGTTTAAGTGAGTTTAGTGGTTTTCAAAACACGCATGTATATTTTGTGTATTTTAAGCTTCATATAGTTTTGTTTTGTTGAAAACTAACTAAATATTATAATCTTGTATTTAGGGCTTCCCACAGGTTGGTCCAAGAATGTTCACGACGCCAAGTAACTCATTCTTCAACAGCGTCCGTACCCCGACTTATCTGGCCTCGTATGATCAGCCGATGCCTTCTCGGTATCCGACCTCATGAACCCATACCTTATATAATGAGATAACTTGGGGACTCTCACTTTCAAATAAATTTATCAAGCAAACAAATTGTTAAGTCTTTTTCTTCAATTTCACGTACTACCATGTCTACTAACCCAAATGACGTTAGATTAACTGTCCTTATGTCACTCCAAGAAGCATATGATGAAGAGTCTGTTTTGGAGGAACAAATGTTGAACTTGATGCATCGCTTCGCAGATAGATTTACAAGGTGTAGGCCATAAATTAATAGGCTGAAGTCGCTACCAGATCACCCACTTATCGACTACGGTCGCTACGTCCTAGAGAGAATGACAGGTGCGGACATGAGAAATGTTGTTAAATTGAGAATGGTCAGGAACGAGTTGCTTAGAAGCATGGAAGAAAAGCAAGAATTCATCAACGCCTACAAAGAAATGTAAAGGCTTTATTGCTTAACACCACCTTGCTAACCATGTTGGTTGTTGTCTATTGTAGTTTTTATGTTATCAAATCGTCTAAATAAGGTTGACCATGTACGCTTGTACATATGGTGTTTTCTTTGTTGTAATGCTTTGAACGGATAACGTTAGTCTGCATTTTCAATTAAGAGTTTGCTAATTACAGAAATTAAAATCATACAAATGTACAAAACATACAAACATGACATAACAAGTTATTAGGGACTCCGGTATTGTGTCAAGTGACACCACATATGAAACATTGATATAATATCTATAACTCTAATTTAGTTAAACACTCTTATATTAGTAGATAAGCTCTCTTCAAGTAGAACGCAATCCGACTAACCAAGAAAAACATTTAAAACATATACATATATGTTTTCAGGGCCAAAGTTTACACACATATTTGTAACTAATTTTGTGATTCTTTTGACACACTTTGAGACACAATATCACACTCATATTAACTTTATTTTCCACAAAATTTAATTCTTTATGAAGCGCTCATAAAAGATAACACAAATCACCGAACCAACAAAATTATATGCAACATATATATATATATATATATATATATATAAAACGTGTACAAAGTTTGCACATAAACATTTTCATAAACCCTAAATCCTAAACCTTAAGCCATAAACCCTAATTAAATTAATTCAAGCAAAAATTTCAAAGCCACTATGATTTTTTTTATTAATTCTTATTTCGCGAAACATACTACGCGACTATGTGACATGGCAGTTAGGGTTTCTATTGTTTTGGATTCGTTCCGCATGTGAGGTGATCGCGAATGATTCTACGCGACTATGTGACATGGAAACTTTAGGGTTTCTTTTGGTTTTTGGATTAATTCCCCCACGTGACACCTGTAGATCTTCTATGTCGCGTAACATTCTACGCTAACAACTGATCCTCTTTGGTAAATAGAATAAATCTGGTCCTCTGCAGGACAAACCATCCCAAAACGGGCTTCTACAGTAATTTTTGCTAAAAATTGAGGGAGAAGAAGATGCATTGATTAAAGTGAACAATATCAAATATAGTTTAGTATATCTAATGCATAGTACAAAGTCACGTGGGTGAAAAGGAATTTATAACAAACGCAAAGTTTTATTGGTATTTAAAATTGGTTGTAGTCACATAATGTGTATTTTTTATTTTGTTTTTTACTTTTTCAAACATATAAAAAGTATATTGTTGGGTTTTAGAAGACTTTACAACTTACTGCTGCTGGTTCAACATTGGTGCTGCTAGTGAAGATTTAGTGCTGCTGAAAAAGATTGAAGAAAATAGACTAAGTCTTTAGTACTGTTAGAGTATAGTTAGTACTGCCAGTACATTGTTAGTACTGCTAGTATAGTTAGTGCTGTTAGTAGTAAGTTAGTGTTGCTAGCATATAATAGTTAGTGCTGTTAGGAGATATGCATGAGTTAATGTAGGAATAGATATGCATTATCTCCTCACACGGTTTGTAAGCCCATTAGGGTTATCCTTAGTGTATAAAATGAACCATACGGCATTAGTTAGAAAAAAAACAACAATACAACACAAGTATCAATACTCATAGTTAGTAATCTGTAACCTAGCAAATTTATAGAAATCAAAGTTTAGTTTTATTCATTGTTCTTCTTAGCAATATAAGTTATTTTCTGCATAACTTATAATTGTTCATAGTCATTGTTTCTCTTGTAGTTAATTTAGATCTATCCAGATTTGCTACCACCCTTAAAAGGCTAGAAAGATCTATTCAGATTAGGATCTATAAGTGGTATCAGAGCTTGTAGAGAAACTCTGAGTAAGAAGAACCAAAAACCCACCAGTTATAAACCTCTACCTTGCAGGTCTATTCAATGACAGGATCAGAAGATGATATTCCACCACCACCACCACCAAACACCAACACAACAAGCCCCTCACACTCTCTCAACTATCAAACTCCCTATTCTTAAGAAGAGAGAGTATGACATATGGGCCATGAAAATGGAACATTACTTGGCCCATACAGACTATCCTATATGGGAAGTCATTCAAAGAGGCGATGGTCCTATGAGTGTCTCAACAGATACAAATGGTGTAATAAAGGTTATGCCTCCCAAGACTGTAGAAGAAATTTTAACCAGAGAAAGAGAAAGAAAAGCAAGGACCACCTAGCTTATGGCTTTACCAGAAGATCATCTTGCTAAATTTCACAAAATGACTAATGCAAAAGAGATGTAGGAAGCTATCAAATCTAGATTTGGTGGCAATGATGAATCAAAGAAAATGAAGAAGTATATTCTAAAGCAACAGTTTGAAGGCTTCTTTGTATCAAACTCAGAAGGGCTGCACAGAGGCTATGACAGGTTTCAGAGTCTTCTGAGTCAACTAGAGATTCATGGTGCAGGCGTCTCCACTGAAGATGCTAATCAGAAGTTCCTCAGATCTTTACCTGATGTCTGGTCTTAAGTTTCCTTAATCATGAGCACCAAGCCAGGAGTGGACAGTCTTAGTTTTGATGATCTGTATAATAACCTTAGAGTCTTTGAGTCTGATGTTAAAGGCTCTACTACATCATCTTCTAGTACGCAGAATGTGGCATTTGTTTTTGAGAACACTAGCAGTACTAATGAAGTTAGTACTGCTTATGGTGCTTCTACTTCTTCTGGCCATAACCCCCAAAGGGAAGGCTCTTCTTCATACACTGGTGAACTCATGTACTCCTTCTTCACTAATCAATCCAGTGGTCCACAATTGGATCGTGAGGATTTGGAACAGGTTGATAAGTTTGATTTAGAAGAAATGGATTTAAAATGGCAGGTGGCCATGATTTTCATGAGACTGAAGAAGTTCTATAAAAAGACAGGAAGAAAGCTGCAGTTTGATGCCAATGAACCGGTTGGCTTTGATAAGGCCAAATTCGAGTGCTACAATTGTCACAAGACAGGGCATTTTGCTAGAGAATGCAGATCTAAGAAGAATCAAGATAGTAGGAGGAGAGATGATGGATACACTAGGTACAAAGCTAAAGACAATGGGAGGAGACCTGGAAAATATGAGGAACCTAAAGCTTTGGTAACTCTTGATGGAGATGGTGTTGATTGGACCAGTCACTCAAAAGATAAGTAAGAAAACTATGCTTTGATGGCTTACAGTAATTCAGGCTCAGACACTGAGGTAAATTCTTGTTCAAAAGAGTGTAAAGAATATTATGCTAAACTTAAAAAATTATATGATGAACAGAGGGAACAACTTGGTGATGCTAGTATAGAAATTCAGGCCTATACTCAAGCTTTAAAGAAGGTAGAAGCACAACTAGTTGCACATCAACAAAATCAACTTTGGTATGAGGAAAAGATTAGGTTTATGAAAATTGATTTAGATGATAAAACTGATGTGCTCATATATCATAAGAAACTATTGGCAGAAGCTGAAAAAGAAAAAGAAGAATTGAAAGCTAAAGTAGAAAAATGGCACAACTCTTCTAAGGGTCTTATTATACTGCTAAATAGTCAGATGAGCGTTAGGGACAAAGCTGGGCTTGGGTATGGAAATCAAATACATAAAGGTATCTTAAGTTATGAAAATGAAGTTTTTGGAAGTGTATTTGATAGTAGGTCTAGTGATATAGAAGATAGTCCAGTGAATGATAGATATGCAGAAGGAATGCATGTTGTCCCCCCTCCAATGACAGGGATTTACATACCTTCTGGACCTGATGTTGAAATTGACGAGTCACAGTATACATATGGTCAAAAACAGTCTAAATCAAGTGAATCTGATGCTGAAACTAGTAATTTTGCTTCTTGTGAATCTAACTCTAGTGTAGAAACAAATGAATCTGTACCTAAACCAGTTGCTAATGAACCCAAAGCTGTTAGTGACCCTAAAGTTTGGTCTGATGCTCCTATCATTGAGG
Source organism: Tanacetum coccineum (assembly GCA_026074375.1). Taxonomy (NCBI): domain Eukaryota; kingdom Viridiplantae; phylum Streptophyta; class Magnoliopsida; order Asterales; family Asteraceae; genus Tanacetum; species Tanacetum coccineum. The sequence goes on along the minus strand of BQNB010007965.1, from coordinate 40,060 downwards.
AGTATGAATCAGATAGTGATGATGAACATGTGTCACTACCCATAAAAGAACAAGAAACACCTAGTTTTTCTTTTGTTAATACTGTTAAGCATGTAAAACCTCCTAGGCAAACTGTTAAAGAATAAAACACATGTAGTCAGAGTCCTAAACCTGACAAAAAGGATTGTAGTGGTTTAATGTCTAAAAAACTAGGTTTGGGATATGGGTTTACTAAAAAGGCATGTTTTGTATGTGGTAGTTTTAGCCATCTTATTAGAGATTGTGATTTCCATGAGAAAAGAATGGCTAAACAGGTTGAATTGAACAAAAAGAAGGGTAAGGGTACTGTTCAAAGGGAAAATAAACCAGTTTGGAACAATGTGCAAAGATTGAATCATCAAAACAAGTTTGTTCCAACAGCAGTATTAACTAGAACTGGCAGATTTCCAATTAATACTGCTAGTCAAGCAGCATCAACTAGTACTGCTAGAAAAGTTAATGCTGTTAGACCCATTGTGAATGAAAACAGACCAAGAAATAATTTTCATAAGTCTCATTCACCTATCAGAAGGCCATTTAATAGAACAACAGCACCAAGAACAAAATTTTCAAATCAAAAAGTTAATACTGCTGAGGTAAAAGCAGTTAGTGCTGTTGGGGGGAAAAGGGAAACTGTTGTTAAGCCCTCAGCAGGTTGTAATTAGAGACCCAAAAGACATTACTGGAACAAATTCTCCAAATACAATGGTGGATCAAATTCTAGAAAATGTGTTAATTCTGAAGATCCACTAGGCAGACCCAAGCCCAAAATGGCTTGGGTCCCTAAGAGAAACTAATCTCTCTTATTTAATGTGCAGGATAATCCACAAAGAGCTTTAAAGAACAAAGGGATTGTTGATAGTGGATGTTCCAGGCACATGACTGGAAACAAGGCCTACCTTGCTGAATATCAAGACTATAATGGTGGCCCTGTTGCTTTTGGAGGTAGTAAAGGTTACATAACTGGTAAAGGTAAAATAAAAACAGGAAAGTTAGATTTTGAGGATGTGTGCTTTGTGAAAGAACTACAACATTTCAATCTCTTTTCTGTGTCACAGATGTGTGACAAGAAGAACAAGGTTCTCTTCACAGACACTGAATGTCTTGTGTTGTCTTCTGACTTTAAGTTGCTTCTCAATTTTATTGTAGTCGTGTGAAAATCAAGTTATTACTTAAAGTCCCCAAACCAAAACAATATGTACTAAGTTTCAACCTAGAGATAAATTGTCCTTAATGAGGTTTAGCATGTTGATTGCAAGGCCACGTTGATTGAATTAACAAATGGCATAGGAGGTTGGGTCATGTTAATTTTAAAAACTAAACAAACGTGTGAGGAAACATGTAAGAGGTTTAACTTCAAAGATTTTCAAATGACCACACCTGTGTTGCTTGTCAGAAAGGAAAGCAACACAAGGCCTCCTGTAAGGCCAAATTTGAGCTCTATTAGTCAGCCCTTACAGCTTTTACATATGGACTTATTTGGACCCCAGCTGTATAGGGGATAATCCATAAGACTTATTGCCTTGTTATCACTGATGACTTTAGCAGGTTTAGTTGGGTGTTCTTCTTAAGAACTAAGGATGAAACTAGTGGAATCCTTAAGGAATTTATAGACAATTAAGAGCCACAATTAAATAGATGGTGTTAAAACTATTAGTGTGATAATGGTACAGAATTCAAGCATATTGGAACATTATTGAATTCTGTGGGTCAAAAGAGACTTAAGAGGGAATACAGTAATGCAGAACTCCACAACAAAATAGAGTTGCTGAGAGGAATAACAGGACCCTAATTGAGGCTGCTAGAACAATGCTAGCAGATTCATTTTTACCTAACACTTTTTGGGCTGAAGCAGTTAGTACTGCTTGCTATGTCCTTAATAGGGTGTTAGTGACCAAGCCTCAAAACAAGACACCTTATGAACTTATAACTGGTAAAATACCATCATAGCTATATAAGACCTTTTGGGTGCCATGTGACTATCTTGAATACCATTGACCACCTAGGCAAGTTTGAGGAAAAGTTTGATGAAGGGTTTTTAGTTGGGTATTCCCTAAATAGCAAGGATTTTAGGGTATACAATTTAGAAACCAAGAGAGATGAAGAAAACCTGCATATAAACTTTTTAGAAAATAAACTAGTTATAGGGGACAAGGACCCTAATTGCTGTTTGATCTTGATTATTTGACTGATTCAATGAACTATCAGCCTGTTACTGTAGAAAATAAAGCAAACAAAATTGCAGGTCCAAAAGAAGCTAATCATAGTGCAGGTACACAAGATAATAATTGATGCAGGAAACTCTGAAATGGAAACTGAACCTGCTCAAGAATACTTTGTACTGCCAGTATGGTCTTCTTATACTTTAATAGTCAAGAGATCAGAAGCAAAGAATGGAGATGTAAAGCTTAATAGGGATACTAGTCCAAACATAAATGAAGAGCCAAAAGATCAAGAGGATCAAGCCTTTTTGGAAGAGCTTAAAAGGCTTAAAAGACAAGAAAAGGAGGCTAATGATGCAGTTGAAGTTTTTAGTACTAACACATGTAATACTGTTAGCACACCAATTAGTACTGCCAGTCTTTCAAATGTTTTTAGTGCTGGTGGACCTGATCTCAACAACAATGAACAAGATGATTCTCAAATACCTTCTCTTGAGGATACTTATGACAATCTAAGTGATGGGATTTTTACCAATGCATCTTATGATGATGATGGTGCAATGGCTGACTTTACTAATTTAGAAACCACTGTGAATGTTAGTCCTATTCCCACATCAAGGATATACTCCATTCATCCTACAACTATTGAATAATATAAACATAAGTTCATTAGTATGCCAATTTAGTATTAGTATGATAGTTACAGTTAGTACTTCAGTACTAAAAGATAGTCACTTAGTACTGCTAGCTTTATATTAGTATTGTTAGTATAGAGGATTAGTACTACTTAAGTGATATGCATGAGATATATTAAGAATAGATATGCATGATCACTTAACGCGTTTTGTAAGCTCATTAAGGTTTCCTTGGTGTATAAAAAGAACCCTACGGCACTAGTTAGATATACAAGTTTCATGTACAAAGTTTCACAAATATTAATAGTTAGTAATCTGTAACCTATAAGATTAATAGTAATCAAAGTTCTGTTTTATTCATTGTTCTTCTTAGCAATATAAGTTAGTTTCCGCATAGCTTATATTGTTCATAGTCATTGTTTCTCTTGTAGTTAGTTTGAGATTCTATCAGATTGGACTACACCTTAACAGGCTAGAAAGATCTATTAAGTCTGGGATCTACAAACATGATTTTATTCATGAATATAATGAGAATCTAATGCTTAAGGCTGAGCTTGCCAAAACAAAATACATGGTTGAAAAGAAATTTTTTGATGAAGTTGGACTCAGATGTTCACGACTTGAAAATCATAATGTTAATCTTGAACTTAAATTACAACATCAAAAAGAGAGTTTTCTGATATTAAGATCTTACAACATCAAAATGCTCTAAATTCTAGAATTTTTCAAAATAAATGAATGGCAAGAAAAGCTAGATACAAAAGATGTCTCAATTGCTAATTTGAGGAAACATATTGAGAATTTAAAAGGCAAAAATGTGATGTCTAACCGAAGAATCACAAGGTTATTACTCCCGGAATGTTTAAGCTTGATTTAGAACCTTTAGCTCCTAAAGTATTGAAAATCAGGGGATGCTCACCTTGACTTTTATTATGCAACTAAAGGAAATGCTGACACTCTTTGGGAAATAGTCGAACATGCTAGAGCACTAAGACCTTTAGATAGTGATTTAGACTCAGCCTATAAGTATGTTCAATGAATTTAGGAAGTGCTAGTTTATGTTACAGCTACATGCCCTAGTTTATCAAAACCTAGTGAGAAATTGGTTGAAGTTACACCATTGAACAAAAACAAGAAAGTTAGGTTTGCCGAACCTGCTACATCATCAAGAAACACACAAAAGCAGGTAGATTCCCACAAAACACAAGATTCTAACAAACCCGTGTTGCCTTCTATAGGAATGATGAGTTCTACTAGTGCTAGCATATCACAACCTTTAGGCAATACCAAGAACAATAAGATCTCGCAAACAACCAGTAGCAACATGAAGAATAAAGTAGAAGACCACTCTAGGAGCGTTAAATCTAATTCAAATAAAACGAATCATATTAGTGAACCTGTATGTAATGCGAATGTTAAGCATACAATGTTAAATGTGAATTTTGATTTAATTTGTATTAAATGTAATCAATGTTTGTTTGATGCAAATCATGATTTGTGTTTTCTTGAATTTGTTAATGATGTGAATGTACGTTCTAAATCTAAATCTGCTAAGAGTAGCAAAAAGAAGAATATTTGGAACCTACTGGTAAAGTATTCACTGATATTGGTTATAGGTGGAAACCTACAGGACAGACCTTCACTATAGCAGGAAATATGTGCCCTTTAACTAGGATCACCGCCACTAAAGTAGAGCCTCTTAAGGAAACCACTTCAAAATCAATAACTAATCCTAATCCAGAGATTAAGATATACCATAGGAAAACCAAAGTTGCAAAATTCGTTAGATTGGAGCAACGTAAACAGTTCTTAAGATTCTAGGCCTTCTACATCTCCTCCCGAAACCCAATCAAAATTGGGAGATCTACTATTGTCTAATTCTCTCCATCTTCTTCTTTTGTTAATTTCTGGTTGTCTAAATTGTTCTCTGGTATTTGGACTCAGGATGCTCCAAGCATATGACAAGAAACCACTCTCAGCTCATCAAATTTGTTTACAAATTTTTAGGTACTATTAGATTCGGTAATGATTAGATTGCAAAGATAATGGGCTATGGTGACTATCAGATGGGAAACGTTACGATTTCTCGGGTTTACTATGTGGAAGGGTTAGGTCACAACTTATATTCTGTAGGACTATTTTATGACTCTGATCTCGAGGTAGCTTTTCGCAAACACACCTGCTACATTTGTGCTTAGAAGGTGTTGATTTACTCAAAGGATCAAGGGGCTAAATTTTATACACTTTGTCTCTGAAAGATATGATGTTATCCTCTCCCATTTGTCTCTTGTCAAGAGCCTCAAAGACTAAGTCTTGGTTATGGCATCGAAGGTTTTCACATTTAAACTTCGATTCTATCACTGCACTAGCGAAACAAGGACTGGTCCGCGGGCTGCCCAAATTAAAGCTTCAAAAACATCATTTATGTTCCACATGTGCTCTAGGGAAAAGCAAGAAACACACCCACAATTCTAAAGCTGAGGACTCTATTCAATAAAAGCTCTATCTACTGTACATGGACCTTTGCGGGCCAATAAGGATTTAAAGTATCAATGGGCGAAAATACATATTGGTAATTGTTGACGATTACTGTCAGTTTACTTGGGTAAAATTTCTAAGATCGAAGGATGAAGTTCTAGAGTTCATGATTAAATTTCTCAAAATCATTCAAGTTTGTTGGGAATTATATTTAAGTTGATAAGACAAAACAAGAATGAAACAAGATGGAAACAAAAGGACCAAAGTCGTCATTGTGGGATTCTACAAGATGTAGAAGAAAATAAAGATTTGGTCAAAAAGAGATAAAGATGAAGAGATAAAGATTTGGTCAAATCTATTATTATCTTTTTAAATAGTTTCCATGTAAAGATTGGACCAAGATTTTGGTCAAAAAAGAGATAAAGATGATGATAATTAAGATTTGGTCAACTCATTAATATCTTTTAAATAGTTTTCCATGTTAAAGCTTCGACTTATTATGTATAAAAGGTGGTATGGCATTTAATTGTTTTAGTATCCAAAAAAGTGTGTGTTCTCAATGAGAGTCGACTAAAACAAAACGTGTGTGTGTGTACATGTTTAGTTAGTTAGCATAGTTAGATAGTTAGTAGATGTGTTATAGACATCTATGTATTAGTTAGTTTAGCCTCAAGGATCATTTGATCTTGGGGATATAATGAATAAAGAAAACCTTGAAGTAACTCTGATTTCTGTTTTATTATTCCGCTATGCAAGTTTATTAATCATTGTTACTATATCCTAGATGAGTCTTAATAACGATCTAAGGGGTCATAAAGATCTCCACAAGTGGTATCAGAGCCTCTAGAGGGACTCTGAGTAAGAAGAATCACAAGAACACAAACAATCACTTTCAAATCTAGAAAAATGACTAAACCTGCTAATGATGATTTCTCTCAACATCTTAGTGATGATGAAGCATTATACCATGAAGATGCATCAGACAATGGTACTGCAACCAATAAACCAAAACAACAACAACAACAACAACAACTCATTCCTACAACAACCACTATCTTAAATATCAAACTCCCAATTCTGAAGAAGGAGGAGTATGATATATGGGCCATGGAGATGGAGCATTACCTTGAATATATTGACAATGATGTTTGGAAGGTATTAAAATGGAAATTCTAAGAAGAGAATCTCAACTAGAAAGATGGTGAGGGAGTGTACTTTCACCTGCATTGCTTAGAATATTCATGTTGTGTTGAAAGGAAAGGAAGCAAGAACCTTCTTATATGGCATTCCCAACGTATCACTGAGAAAGAATTTCATGGAATGAATGATGCAAAAGAAATTTTGGAAGCCATAAGGAATTGGTTTGGTTGGTAAAGCAATTCATAAGAAGATGCAGGAAGCTGGTTTTTAAAACAACAGTTGAAGGCTTTTACTATATCATGATTTAGAAGGGTTAGAAAAGGGATTATGATAGATTCCACAACATAATCTCACAGTTGAAGCTCATGGTGGACTGTAAGTATATATTGAGGATGCAAATCACAAGTTTCTCAGATCTGTGCCCCTGCTTGGTAATATCTGGCAATGACTATGAGAACAAACCAGATGTTGACATTTATCCTTTGATGACTTGTATAATTAACCTTAGGAGTTTTTGAGCATGATTAACAAGTACCACAAAATCCATCTGCAAGGGGCTCAAAATGTTGCTTGTGTTTCACCACAGCAAGAGCAACACTATCAAGTTTAAGTACTGGTTCATTACTGGTGTCTACAGTACTTTTATCTTTACATCTTCAAACATATTCCAGAAAGAGAAGTTCTGCTGTTTTGCTGATGGAAGTTTTTATTCAATCTTGCTCAAACAATCAGAGATTTGACTTGCTTCATGAAGACTAGAATAGATTGATGTTATGGACATTAAAGAGATGGAACATTAACTGGCAGATAGCCATGATTGCTATTTCATATGATGAATGTTCTACAAGAAGACTAGAAAGAGAGTCCGGATTGATGGAAACAAAACTGTTGGTTTTGATAAAAAAAAAAAAGAAGCTTAAATGTTGTATTTCAAATGTTCAACACTGGTCATTTTGCTAGGGACTATGCCATCCAATGGGGACAAATGATGGAAGAAGAGAGACTCTTTTTTTCAAGTTCAAGGAGCTGGAAAGAAGAGCAGAATTAAATTGTTTGTTCGCTATGGATGATCGGTGTTGTAATTGGGGAGAACTTAAGAAGAAGGAGAGTAGAGATTATATCTGACACTCATGGCAATCAACTAAAATAATAAGATATCATTATGTCTAAAACCTTGCATTGATTCATATAATTAAACTTAAAACACTGCCTTTATGATGAACAATTAACAAATCGTCCTAGGTGAACAGGGAAGTTAAAATACTTGCCTATAGATCAGCTGGTTAAGATAATTTAGGAAAGCTCAAGTTATTTACTTTTTATAAGCAAGCCAGTTAATCTTTAATGACAGCTTACATTTTAGGCATATGCATTATATGAAAAAGATGAAAGCTAAAAAAAATATAGGATAGAATGGAATGGAAAGCTGTAAAAGAAAAGGAAATTTGTTAGAAAAACATGTAGATTCATGGAAGGATTACTTCTAAAAACCTTTGGAATTTAGTTGATTTGGTATGAGTTCAACTGTAAAGTTGCATTAGGGTTATGTAATAAAATCAAAACAATGAGGTTTAAGCTATAAGGAAGAAAGGAATCGTACTTTGTTATAATTGTACTGAAGAAGACTTCTTGACAAACCTTTGTACATTATGATTTTCAAAAGACTGATAGTTTAAGGAGTTCCACATCCCTTAACTGGACTATTACTCCTAAACACACAGGAATTGATGAATCTTTGCTATGTTTATGGGGTAAAAAAAAGGGGGACCTCAAAAGCCTGTGATTTTTGTGACTCAGATGACAAATCCAATGAGCATTCTACCACCACCACCCCCCCCCCCATGTCAATCAAATGACAGTGAAGGATCTTTTGGAAATCCCTCTGAGCACTCTTCTGAGTCTGAATCAGAAAGTATAAGTGTACCAAATGAGATGTCTACGTCTAAGTCTGTTATAACCCAAATAATGAAACAAGTTGTGTCTAATTCAAAAGCAATTGAAACCTTGTTGTGTATCCACGTAAATACTCCTAGGCAACAAATGAAAAAATCAAGAGCCTCATAAAGATACGGAAAGAATTAGGATTAAATTGATGGGAAAGAAAAAATAGGGGAAGGTTACTCTTTATCAGATAACAGTGTTTTGTTTGTGGACAGCCTAAGTCATTTTGATCAGAGAGTGTGATTTATGAAAGAAAATGGCAAGAGAGGCTGAGCGTTAGAATTCAATGGTGTTTTTAATACTGGTAAGGGTGTGGCAAAAACTAGTATGAAACAATGCAAACAGGGTTAATCATGCTAATCACTTTGTTACCTAGACCTGTACAAATCATACCGATAGGGAAAATGTTTTTTCTGTCATAGTCCTATGTTATATTCTGGTAGGCGGAACTGTTATTTTTGTTAGGCAAAATTGTTAATTCTGTCAGGGTCTAATATTATATGGTTAGTTTTAATATTAATACTGTTAAAGCTAACAACCAATAAATTACTAGTACTCAACCAGTTTTAGTCTGTTAAGGACTAGGTGAATAAGTCGTAATCATTGATGTAATTTTTTAAATCACTTTCACATTGAGAAAGAACCATTGTTAGAAATACAGCAAAATGTCTATATCATGTTGTAAAGGAAATTAGGGCACTGTCTGTGAAGGACCTATAAGGTTATAATTGGAGGAAAAATAGGACCAAAATCAATTGTTATAGTGGATCTATTTTTATTCGAACTGTAAATGCTAATGGTCCACAAGACAGACCAAAGCCTAAAAAAGGCCTGCGGGGTCCCTAAGAGTAATTAATTTCTCTTTTTCATGGTGTAGGATCATTTCAACTCAAGAACATCGGAGGACAGAGGTATATTTGATAGTGGATGCTCAAGGCCACTCTTGACTGGTAACAAGGATCACCTGGTTGATTTTGATGAATGCAAAGGGGGATTATTAACCTTTGGATGGATAGCTATGACTACATAACTGGTGTAAAAGGGCAGATATGAGTTAGTAATTATAGATTTTGATTGTTGGGCTTTTTAAGTTCTTAATATTCAATTGGTGTCTTTTGTAAAGAAATTGGGCATTTTAAATCTTTTCTCAATATCACAAATCTGTGATATGATAGCACAAAAGGTCTTTTTACTGAAACTCGAATGTATGGTTTGTGTCTCCTGACTTTAAAATGCCTGATGAAAATCAGATACTTCTAAAAGTCCTAGGCAACACAATATGTACAGCTTTGATATGAAGACACCTGCTCCTGCAAAAGATTATACTTGTTTGATTGCAAAAGCCACATCTGATGATCTAAAGTGGGGCACAGTGAGTTAGGTCATATAAATTTATATAAAACTTAAACTAACTTGTGAAAGGGTAACCTTGTTAAGATGGTCTACCTTCCAATGGTTTCAAGAAATTGAATCCATAAATGTGTTGCTGACAAAAAGGAAGCAACACAAGGCTCTGTAAGCTAAAATTGAAAGACAATCATGAGCATTACACACTTCGCTTTTGATTCTTTTTGGACCTTCTTCTTAAAAAGCATTGATCATGAAGTCATTGCTTGTATTTTTGATGTTTGTACCAGTTTAGTTGGGGTATCTTCTTGGTACTAAGGATGAATACTAGTGGAATCCTTCGAACTTCATTAGACAATTAAAAACCAGCTTAAATCACAGGGTTAAATTATCAGATCGGATAATGGAACTGAATTTAAGAATAGGGATATGCTTGAATTTTATGGGAACAAGGGAATAAAACAAGAGTATAGCAATGCCAGAACTCCACAGCAAAATGGTGTTGCTGAAAGAATGAACAAGGACCCTAATTAAGGCTGCTAGGACTATGCTAGCGGTACGCACTTTACCACAATTTTTTTGGGCAGAAGCAGTTAGTATGCTTGCATATCTTTATAGGGTTTTAAGGGTTGACAAAACCTCAAAACAAACTCCTTATGAGATTTTGTTTGGCCACAAACCATTTAATAGATACTAAGACCTTTGGGTGCTCTGTTACCTTTTTTAAATTCCTCTAAGTGGTGTTGGCAAGTTTGATGGAAAGTGTGAGTGGGTTTCTCTTTGTTGGTTTCTCACTAAATAGCAAAGCCGTTAGGTATTAAATTTAGTAACCAAAAAGGTAGATGTATATTGCATGTTAAATTTCTTGAAGAAAAACACCTTATTGTGAGGAGTAGGTTATAGATGGATGTTTGATTAATTGATTATCTAATTATTCTTATGAATTTATTCTCGTGTCTTTGGAGAATCAAACTAAACCACATGCAGGTACTTCAGAAAGTACTAACCAGGGCAGGCACACTACAAACTTCCTAATGCAGATGCTTTTGAGGAAAAGTGGGATGAGGAGCTTATTGTTTGGTGCCACTCTTTTGCAGTTTAAAACAAATTGGACCAATGAGTATTTTCTACTAATTCATAAGGAGAGGAGTTTTTCACAAAGTTCAAAACCTTATAACAAAAGAGAAGGAGGTTTTATTCTACGTGGCATTTCGTTGATACTCCTGAAAATTATAAGCTTTTAGAAGACGATGGATGAACTTGCTCCAAAGCATTTAGTGATAGTACCTAAGAACAAAGTACCAGTACTACTCAATTAATTCTGGTATGGTCAGTTTAATACTCAACATGGGATCACAATGATTTTAGATATCGCTGTGATCAACTATTCTTTTAAAAAGGCTCAGAAAGGGATTTTGGATGAGGCTTCTTATAATTGACGAGGGTATGGTCCTGATTTCATAACTTACCAAAGACGTAGTTGTTTAGTCCCATTTCCTTACTCTTAGGATACACAACATTCACCCACAAAGTCAAATACTGGGTGATCTTACATAAGTCAATCTGTGGTGCAAACTAGACGTAGAGTGCACAAAATTTCAGGAGCAATGCTATGTAGGTATGGTTTAAAAGTAGCAAAGGAACAATCCAAAGTCAACATCATTGTTTGTTTGCTGCTTCTTATTCAGTAGGAACCTAAATGATGTTGAAGATCAAAATGAGATGACAGTTGGGTTGAAGCTATGCAAGAGGAGTTGTTATAGTTTAGGCTGCAACAGGTATGGGATTCTAGTGAACTACATCATGGGAGCAAAGGTGATTAGAACAACAATGGGTATATAGGAAACAAAAGGTTAAAGAGGAGTAGTTGTCAGAATAAGGTAGCTAGTAGCCTTTAAGGTCTCTGATTGGAAGAGGTATTGACTATGATGAGGTTTTTGCTCCTGTGGCAAGAATAGAAGCTATCAGGTTATTTTTAGCCTTTGCCTAATTTATGGGGTTCATAGTATACCAAATGGATGTAAAAAGTGCATTTTTGTATGGAACTATAGAATGAAGAGGTTGTATGTTTCTCAACCACATTGGTTTTGTTGATCTGATCTTCTAAGAAGGTTTTATAGGTTGTCAAAGCTTTATATGGATTACATCAAGCTCCTAGAGCTTGGTATGCTACTTTATCAACATTTCTAGGAAAAGCTTGGATACAGATAGGGGTACATATTGACAAGACTTGTTTATTATGAAGACAAGAGGATATCATGATGGTTCAGTTGTATGTAGATGATCTCATTTTTGGCTCTACTAGTAAGTCTTGGTGTGTATGAATTTGAGGCATTGATGAAAAGGTAAATTTAAATGAGTTTCCTATGGGTGTACTCTATTCTTCCTTAGGTTGCAAGTCAAGCACAATTCAGATTGGAAATTTTTATTTCTCAGACAGGTATGTTGCAGACATGCTTGAAAATGTTTGACTTACATGTGTGAAAAACTGCAATAAACCAAATAGAAGTCCATGATGGCATGACAAAAGATGGAGGAAGCTGAAGGAAGTAGATGTACTACTTATACAGAATCCCATGATAGGTGTCTCATGTTTTTTAAATACCTCTTGCCTTGATATATATTTGCAGTTAGTATGTGCGTGTTCTCATTTTCAGGTTACTCCTAAAACTTCACACCGTAATGCTTGTGTATTGAAATCGTAAGTACCTTAAGGAAAACCCAATTTTGGGCTTATGGTTTCCTAGAGATCATCTTTTAACCTGGAAGCTTTTAGATAGTGACTATGATGGGGAAACCTTGATAGAAAATCACAACCGAGTGGTTTGTCATTTTTCTTAGGAAGCAGATTAATTTATAGCAATGCAAGAACAAACAATAGTGGCTACCTCTAAATCAGATGATTAATATGTAGCTGCTGCAAGCTGCTTGTGGACAAGTATTGTGGATTTCAGAATCAAATGTTCGGACGATGGTTTCAATTTTCTATGAAATTACCAAAATTCACATTTGATAATGAATGCACAATTGCATTATGTAAGAATCTGGTGCTATCACTCCAGACCAAAGCACATAGAGATCGACACCACTGTATACCAGATTTTATGAGAAGAAGCTCATTTCGGGTGGAGGAAAATTCATATAGATTTCAATGTAGCTGACTATTGACCAAAGCTTTGATGGACCATGACATTTTAATTCTTAGTGGTTATATTGGTATGATAAACAAATAGCTACATTTTTAGGGGTGGATTAAATGTATAGTTTATTATTTAAGATTGGTTTTACTAATTCTAGTAGTTATTAGAATACAAAAGACTAATCGCATAGTGTTTTTGAATAGTTTTGTAGTATGTTTTGTTTGTGGCTTAATGTTTTCAGGTTATACTTGGATTGCACGAAGGATTGGAGCATGGATTAAAGTAGAACTGAAGTTATGCAAGAGTTAATTATGGTATTGTCATCATTAATTCTGGTAGTTTACTACTTAATACTGGTAAGTTTATTGTTAGTTCTGACAATATGAGGTTAATACTGGTTGACCAGACTTAAGTCTTAGGCCAATATTAATACTGGTAACTCGTCATTGGTACTGTTTGGTCTAACAACTTTGAATTTTCATTAAATATGACCGTTAGAGCAAATTACGGGTATATTTGAGTGGATAATGATACCAATTGGATAATTACTGTTTACTAAACTCTACCTACATGTTTTTCTTCATTACAGAGACTATTTTCTCGGTCTTTCTATGAGTGCTATTGGCATCATTTTTTTCGTTATTATATAAAGTCAATTAGCAGATACCATCAGTACTAAGTTACCTAAATAAGTCAAACCCAGTTTGAAATACCCAACAATCATAACCTTTTTACTACAATTTCAAAGTATAGCTTTAATGAAATACTGCGACAAGCATAACCAAGTGGGATTCTTAAAGAAACCTGAAGAAAGTACAGGGTTTGCAGAGATAGTAGACTTTTTAAAAGGTTCGCATATCAGGTATGCCTTGAACACACAATCTTACTATCCACTTGATCCATTGTCAACAGTTTTGGCAGACTGCATCTTGCCTCACTCTTGTGATGAGACTCTAGAACTGAGAAGAAACCATAGATACTATTGAGTATACAATCACTAAGGCATCTATTCGAAGTAAACTTCAATTAGCAGATGCTTCAGGGATTTCCATGTTGCCAAATACTGAGATTTTTGAGGGGATGGGTAATATGGGGTATCCAGCTTATGGTACTTTTACATTTTGGAAAAGTCATTTTACATCTCAATGGAGATTTTTAGTCCATCATATTTTACATTGTATGAGTCCTAAAAGTGGTGGATGGGATCAAATTGGTAGCAATATTGCAACTGCTTTGATTTGTCTTTCTACTGGCAGGACTTATAACTTTTAAAAATTAATCTTTGATGGCATGGTGACAAACTTGAAAAGTAAAACTAAGTTTTTGATGTACCCACGATTTCTACAAATGATTTTGGAAATACAAACTGAAGATAAACATCCTTATTTGGCTATTGTATTGACCAAAAAGATTTTTGGGAACATGAAAAGGGGTTTTAGAGGGGTACCTAGACCTTTGTTGCATGCAATGTTGCCACTTGTTGCTGTAGATCAAAGTTCAGGAACAACAGATCAAGCTGAGGATCAACCATCATCTTTTGCACCCTTACCATCTTCATCTCACCCACCTGTGATATCTGTAACACTTGCATCTGAACCTACACCTGTAGCTAAACCAACAACTCACCATCCATCACCTTAACCTAAACCTAACGATGAACAGACTGAGCACATCTTTGAGCAACCATCACCTGAACACCAACCACTTTCACCTAGACAGGAGACTGAAGTTCCACAATCTCAGGATCCTACTCACACTCATGTGCCAGAAGCAAGAACTATGACAGTAGAAGACTTACTTCACCTGGTTCCTAATTTGATCATAAAGGTTGATAGTTTGGAGATAGAACTCAAGCAAACTAAGCTGACCATGGGAAAAGCAATTGTGAAGTTGGTGAAGAAAGTAAAGAAACTGGAAGCTATTCTTAAAAGGAGACATGTGGTGTTAACTGACTCAGAGGATGAAGAACCAGAGGATCAGGGGAGGATAATTCAGGACATTGATGATGATCCTCTAGGTTCAAAAGGAGATTTTGTTACTCCAACTAAACCTTCAGGAGAGGCTCAGGAAGAAGAAATTAGTCCTACAACCTTGGAAGAAGCTAAAATTCTGTCAAAGGTTGCTTCTCAAAAGTCAAAGTCAGTTGATAAGGGTAAAAGATACAAGAGGAGAAAAGAGTCCAAGGGAAAAGACATTAGTATTGGCCTTGAAGATGTTAGTACTGGCTTTGAAAAAGTTAATACTGGTGGCTTAGGAGTTAGTATTAGTAGTAGACCAGTTAGTTCTGCTAGAGGCCAAAAGGAAGGAAAAGCTCCAATGATTGTTGAAGAGACTCAAGCTCCTAAAAGAACTAAAGAACAAATTCAACAAGAAGAGGCTAGTCTTGCAAAAGCCATAAGATTATAAACTCTAGAGGAAGAGGAAACTACCAAACAAGTTCATTTGGATGCACTCTTAGCTAAAAGAATGGAAGAAGAAGAATTAACTGAGCAACAAAAGCAAAGAAAAGCTCAAGTTCCATTTGGAGCTTACCACTACAGCAAAAGATAACCAGTTGGAGATATTATGATAAGTGTGAAGTACATTATCTAACTTTGGAGGCATGTAGTATTTACATGCTAGCATATAGGAAGTATCCTTTGTCTAAAGATGCATGCCAAGTGATGCTGAAAATGAAGCTTCTGGATGGAAAAATGAATGAAGTTTGTTACAAACTTTTGAAGATGATTGAGAAGCAAGCTGGTGCTGGAGTTATGTTGGAAACTGTGGACTATAATGGAAGAGAGAAGGGTTTGAGTGTTGGCTAACCACCACACAACAAATGGTCATCAGTTCACCATGCTTAATAGGCATAAGGACTGGCTAGTCCAAAGCAAACGGCTTTGGTAAAGACTTCTCAAATCCGTTAATGGTTGACAGTTTACCAAAAACTGTATGGTTATCAACTCACCATATCTATGTTTGTAAAGAGTTGGCTAGCCCACAAGGTTATGGCTTGTGGTAAAGGCTGTGGAAAATCCATTTATATGGTTGACAGTTTACCAAAAACTGGATGGTACTCAACTTACCAATGATTTAAGTTCCAAAAGTTGAACTGGTTACTAGTCCACCAGGGTGATGTCATGATTCCACCAAAGGATTAGCTAGCCCAAGAGCAAACGGTTACTTGGTAAAGGCTTAAACAAATCCGTTGATAGCTGATGATTTGCTAAAAATCATATGGTATTTCAACTCACCATGTTTCATGTACTAAGAGTTGAAATGGTTATCAATGTACCATGGTTTATAAACCAAACATTGGCTACTCCAGGGTTAATGGCTAACTGGTAAAGAGACATCAAATCCATTAAAATTTTCAATGATTCACCTCTCTCAGGAGTTAACACACCTGGAAGTGATGAGAATAGACTGAAACTTTATGATTTGATGTACATATAGTCAATGTTGCTGTCTATTTGTTGCTAAAAAGATTATACATGTAGCTGTGAAGTGTTGGCCATGCTGTTTAAAAGATTTGATGCTGTAAATATCCTTAGTGATGATTTCAAGAGTTGCTGATAGAAGTCAAGAACCTGTTTATACAGGAAAATCATCATGTTGCAGTTCAAGAATAATTCCAAAGATAATGCTCACAACATCCTCAGGAAGCTCATAATGAAGATATTCAAAGAAACTTGAAGTTCACAAGTGAAGATCAAGTTAGGGGAGGATTGTTAGGAATTATTGTAAACAGACTTAAGTCTGGTAGTTATAGAGTTAAGTCTGGTAGACATAGTTAAGTCTACCAGTACTAAGTTAAGTCTAGCAGTACTATAGTTCGTACTGGTCTCATATAGTTAAGTCTGTTTATGTAACATAATAGTTATCTTAGAGATATCTTAGGAAAGGATATGCATTATCCTTTTACACACTTAGGAAAGGATATACATTATCCTTTTACACGTTTATAAAGCCCATTAGGGTTTCCTTGGTGTATAAAAGGAACCCTACGACACAATGTTTAGAATGAGATTGAAATAGTATTCTAATAGAAATTAATAGCAAATAGCAAAATTAATAGCATATAGTATTCATACTCAGTGTCTCTCATATAGTTGATTTAGATTTATTCAAGTTAGCTATTGTCCTACAAAAGGCTAAACAGATCCAAGACTTTGGACCTACATTAACATTTCTTGGAATCCGATGAGCGAATACATTCTTAAAATCTTATGACGGGCTTTCCAAAAGATTTCTCCTTTAAAGCTTACTTACTTGAAGATGTTGAAGAAAACACATTGTAGGCAAAGGTATGTCTTCTTTCCAAACTTCTTAGAATCTAGATTATGTGTTAAATGTTAAATGACTATATATTGTTATGCTACATGTGGTATATGTTAAACAAATAAGTTATAGTTAGTAGAACATAATTTAAGCTTATGGAAATAGTGTAGTTACAAGAAATTCCATTTGTTGGCTTTCTAGAATTAAGAGATTTTATTCATTATGAACTCGTCTCTCACATAGTTGAATTAGAATTCTCTACGTACCTTTATAAAATGGAAATCTTCTATGTCCACTAGTAGCGAACTCATGTAGATGAAGAAAAGTGAGTTAGTGGGTAATTATTAACATAGAAGTAGGATTTGTTTTTCATCTTACACCGGAAAAGCATGACATCAAAATCACTATGGATGAAACAAACTCCTTTCGACTACGATGTCCGCATCATCTACACATCTACAATAAACTACGTCTATCAAAATCCTCTCATGAAGCTTTAACTTCATTCAATCATTCTATCGTCATATATTTATCATCTCTTAAAAATTCCAAATTGTGACAATTAATTATTTCATCCGAGATAATTAATTTACTCAATTGACAAGAAGTAAATTGAAAACGTCACTAATTCCTCGTTAAATCCTCTCTCGGCTTGACAACTTGATTATTTCGTCCGAAGTAATCAAAGTATTTTTAATTAACGAAAGGTTAACTAAAATGTCAATTAAATTTCGTCAATCATTTCTAAACCATCTCTCGATCCAAAAATATTGACAACTTAATTATTTCATGAGAAATTATTTAAGTTTACTTAACGAAAAGTTAATTAAAAGTGTCAAGTATTTTTCCCTCGTATTCAACCTCATTCCTTCGACGACTAGAGTATATAAAATAATATTAATAGCACCTCCCAACGTATTTTGATAATTGTATATTTATAAAACTAGTCAAAATCGAAAAACAAAAAAAATCTCAAATAGGCGGCCCCCTTAAAATTAAGGGGACCGGCCGTGTTAAAATGGGCAGACCCCTAGATAATTAAAGGGACCAGTCTATTAAAATCGCCAAACATCCCTTTCCTTCTGCAAAACCAATTACCAAACACCCATTTAAATTTTCCTTCTTCTCCCCTGTTGCTGTGTCACAAAAACCAACACCCAAAACCTTTAAAATTCAAACCTTCAAACACTTATTCGACCAAAATTCGCAAGGGGCAAACACCAAAAACAAGATTAGCAACCTCCATTGTAAGATTTCCTACACTTTTCCTTTTCAATTTCATCCAATTTTGCCCTCAATCAAAATTGGGTATTTTTCATAACTTTTTTTTATGATTAAGTCTAGGAAATCCATAACTATAATGATTCCCGTAGTCATAGGATTTCAAAATTGTCAATAGGATTAAGTCACTAATTCGTTTAGATTTTAAAAATTTATATACATTCTTGTTCGAAATTTTTTATTTTATTTTTTGAAAATTTTAAAACAAAAATTCTATACATTGTTGATTCACTTTAAAATGAATATACATTGTCTTTCAAAACATACATTCCTAAAGACATATTTTTCGAATCAATGGATAAAGTTTTATAAAAATAAAGGGGTGTTTGGTTTAACGTTTTAAAACATAGTGTTGAGTCAAAACAAACACCATTTAACTCTCTCCAAATCAAAAAATAATGAACTAATATTTGTCAACAAAATATACAACTTAATGTATATCTTTCGACAATTTTAGTTAAGTCTTGTATTGATAAGGGAGTGTTTGGGTCATTTCCTAGATGTTGAAATATATAACTAATATATATTCTTCGACACCCTAGATTAAGTGAAAAATAAATTAAGGAACATATGGATTACTTCTTAGGTTTTTATTTTTAGAGTTGAAGTAATCCTTGTCCTACATTTTTTGTTTTTCAAAACTTTATTTTGTTATTTTTTTATTCTTTTAATAATTTATTTCGTTGTTATCTTGATTAGGTGACAAACATGCCTCGAGCAACAGTTAGTGATACCTCTCTTACTCGTTCTTATATTCCCAAAGTATCTCAAACACCCAATATCTTCTCTTCTATCGCACGCTTCTACAAACTTATCGAAGATCAATGTATTCACAAGGGTAGAGTTGTTGATCAACTTTACTACACATCTGAGCACATCGATCATTGTTTTTCTAACATTCGTCTCAATTGTCTCTACGAAATCAATGATCCAATTGTCCCTCGTTTCATTCTAGACTTTTATAGTCAAATCACTCTTCAAAGAGATGACTCTGACATCATTCTTATCTCCTTCATGATTCAAAACAAATTCATCACTCTCTCTCTCCAACAATTCGGTCAAATCCTCAGAATCCCATTCACTGGTCAAGCCGTATTTACAAACGAATAGGATCTTGGTGCTCTTGCATACTCCTAAGACACTGAAGGACCATATCATATCGACCTTCCCACTCCTGAATAAATTCATAAATTTCTTCAATTTCAACGTATTGACTTTAACCGCAAAATCAAACAGAAAAACGTCATTCTTTCTCCAAATCAAGTTTTGACCAAAGAGCTTAGACAAGACTTTAAAAGATGGAACGAACTCATTTATGAAAATGTGTTCGAACTAGGAGGACACCGGGACCATCTCCCGGCTTGCCTTGCTCGTATGTTATATTGTATTCTAGCCGAGCAACAATATAATCTTGCCTATTTCTTTGTCAAAAGAATTGAAAGTGCATGAGTGGCTCCTAAAGCCCATCTTCCTTATGGTATGTTCTTGACACGTCTCTTTCGACATGTCATGGAACTTTACCCTTATCTTGACAATGGCATCTACGATGTCATTGAACGAGTCATGCGTCCACTTTCTCTGAGACAAACCCGTCGACCCACAAAGTGGTCGTAGAAAAGCCTGTCACTCCGTCTCTTCAACCTCCGTCCATCATAACAGTGGATCTTCATCTCACCAAGGAGATGATGATGAGGATGATGGTGCTTCTCGTGCTAGTACCCCATCTAGTACCACTTACCTAAACTCTCTCGGACCTCTCGATTACCAACAATATGATGTTCCCACTTCTTCTGAACAAAATGATGATCTTCTATTCGAACGTCAAACGGACTTGCTCAATCAAACACAAAAAATGCATAAGGAACTTAGAGGTGGATTCAAGTCATTTGGTAAGGCAATGCGAGGAGTCTTCAACAAGAAAAAGAAGTGAAGATGTTGTGTGATAACTAGTTTGATGGAATAACTGGTTTTTGTGAACTTATGCTTATGTTTATGTTTAATTAATTATGTGATGACAACCCGACTTAGTCGAAAGAACCTAAACTTGGTTAAGCTTGCTTAGGACCTCTAATCTTTGAATGATTAGTATGCTTTTATAATTATGCATTCTTGTTCTATTTTATTTGTTTCAAACATACATGATATACTTGATTTCATGCATATATTTACATGGGACTTGCTGCAAATTATCCACCAAAACACAACCTTTCTTACAATTTTTTGCAAAAAATCAAATTTTTGGTCGTGTGAAAAACACCAGATGGGCGGCCCACTTAATTCATAAGGGTGGTCCCCTTAAAGATAAGGGGGCCAGCCATTAATTAAGGGGACCGACCATCTAGTTCACGGAATTTACTGTTTTCTTTCTGCTTTTTGACCCTCTTTTACCTAGCCTCAGCTATCCTTACCCAGAATGCTTGAACAGATTTTGGAAAATCCTAAACTAATTCAAACTCATTCCATTTCCAAACCATTTTATTCTAATAAATTCCCTCCAAATGCATATCACCACTTCACCATCTTCTTCATCCTCTATCAACCACTATAAACCACCATGGCATCCACTAGAGCTTCCATTTCCAAAGCTTCCAAAAGACCAAAAATCAACATCATTCCACCAAAACAATTGTTTGTGGATTTAACTTAAGATGACACCAAAACCTCATCACCCAAGCATCAAATCTCATCACCTAGTGCTCCTAATGCACCCTCAAAAACACCATCAACCAAAGGCACTTCCTCTTCCTTTATTGACTACACACCCAAATCACCAATCTCATACACATCACCATCAACAAATGGTTACTTGAACTCACTAATATCCCCTCCTCTAAGAATTCCTTCACCTCCTCCAACTTAAGAAAATGCATCAATGGACATTACTCTTACCTTGTCACCAATTACCTCACTTGATGTCCAATTTGATACTCCATCACCCTCTCTACCCATCTTTGGTCATCCCATTCCTTAGAACCTTCTTGAGGCACATGGAGACTCATGTTTGTGTTGCATTTACAATCGTACTCTTATCTTTGGATTAAGAGATGAACTCCAATGCATGTTTTCTCAAATTGAATACATGCTTTCACAACCTTCACCACCGAATTCACCACCACCACCATCACTTTCACCAAACTAAACATACACCATGTTTAGCCATTTTAAAATAATTGTCAACCAAACCTTTTGCAAGCAAGTTCCATGGAATTCTAGGAATGATAGGATCTTTGTAGTTTAAATTTTATGTATGTTAATATGCTTCAAGCATATTATTTCTACTTGATGTATGCATGCTTGTGTGTTATACACAATTATTATGTTTAATGAATGGACTTAAGTCTTATGTTTTAATTATGCACTTGTTTTCTTTTTGGTTGATTAAATTTTTCGCATCCATAAAAGTTAAGCCTAGCTGATATATATTTGTGATTGTTAGTTTACACAAATAACTTGACACTTGTTAAGCATTATCAACATGTTTAAATATTTTTTTCCTAGTTGCTACATGTTAGAAATGGTTGTCTTGTTCTTCTAACTTGTTTTTGTAGCAAAGTTACCATAGCTCGATTCCTTGGTGCCCTCGAACGAGGGGGAGTACACATCAAGGGGGAGCGTTCATCCCGTCGACTTTTCACATATTCATCGACGAAGCCTTTTTGATTCTACAAAAATGGGGAGAAATGGAAATAAAACTCACTAAATACTTGTTTAAAAACAATTTTACATTTGATGAGTTTAGATTTTGTAATAATCAAAAAGTGAGAGATTGTTGATAGAAATAATGCCTAAAAACGTTATTAATATTTTTTGATCTCTTTACGTTTTGATAATCACAAAATGTAAAAACGATTAATGAAAAATTGTTTGTAAACAAGTAATTAATAGTTTTTCATTTTGAAAGTTTAATCACTTATAGGTATGAATAAACATATGCTTAATGCTTTTTATGATCAAAGGAATTTTTAGTTAGCCTCACATCTTTTATAAAAATGTCACAAACATTTTTATATCTTTTACAAAAATATTTTTGGTTTAAAAAGAAATGTTTTATTCAAATAAATATTTTGAATTCAAATTTTCTACCCAAAAACGGCTAGAAATATTTTAGAAAACACCTCCCCCAGAAAAGACAAAAAAGGAGCGTCTGGGCTGGGCGGCCCCCTTATTATAAAGGACGGACCCCTTAATTATTAAGGGGACCGGCCTTTATTTAAGGGGACCGCCCAGACAAAAAGCAAGCTCAGCTTGCCTATAAATACTAGACTATTTCCCACTATTTTCTCACCTTTTGCACACACTTTCTTTATGTTCTAAATCAGTTTATACACTCATTTATTTCCTTTGATCATTTAATCATAAAGCTTTGTTTCCAAGTGATCCAAGCTTAATTCCTCAAGTGCAAGAGAAGAATACTTCTTATCATCAAATCAAGAAGTGTTATAGTATAGTTGGTATTGTTGTGTAGTTGTGTTATATCTTGTAAATCATTTGTGTATATTATGAAGGTGTGTATCGTAGTTTTGTACAACAAGTAGATTGTTGTGATCATTGTAAGTATAGTTAGATCGGGGTGATCTTAGTAAGTAGTGATAGATTGGTGTGATCATAGTAGTGTCTTGGAGAAGTGAAGTTATGGAGCAAAGTGAAGTTGTAAAGTAGAGAGAAGTTATGAAGTGAAGCCAAGTTATGAATTGTCGTGAAGTGGTGTGTTGTGATAGATTGGTTCTAGCTAGGATTAGAACTTGACATTTCGCTTAGTGTCAGAAATTGGTGTAAGCTAAGTTGTGTATGGTTTTCTCTGCCTAAAGGGAGTTTGTTGACATAGTAAAGATAACTCTCGAGTTTGGTGCTCGGAGAGTGGAGTAGGGCAAAGAGGTGCTTCGTTACCGAACCACTATAAATCCTTGTGTTGTGGTTTGATCTTTCTAACTCTTATCTCTTGTCTTTTATATTTACTTATCATTTACTTACATATTTGTATTGTTCATATTGTGCACATATTGAGATCACACAAAGTCGAATCTAAATTTTTATAAACAAAACATCAATTTAAAAAGCAGTAAACTATCCAATCCCCCTTCTAGATTTCCACAGGTTTAACACAAATACTTACTCTTGCTGCGAATCAATAACATTAGGACATACATAAATATTGTAGGCACAAATGAAAGCAATTTAAATCATCACACAGACAATCACACATTCGAGCTTAGATTCGAACTCGCATTACAAGTAACCAAGCTTACCCAGAATGTACCACACAGTATGGGGTAGGCGTACCCCTCTTATTCAAATCACCACACAGCATGGGGTAGGCGTACCCCTCCGATCCAAATCACCACACAGCATGGGGTAGGCGTACCCCTCCAATCTAAATCACTACACAACATGGGGTAGGTGTACCCCTCCAATCCAAATCACCATACAACATGGGGTAGGCGTACCTTTCCGATCCAATAATGCACACACATAAGCCATATAATATCAAGTAATGTCCAAAAATAAGAAAACAATTATTCACAGCAATTAAAACATTTCAAAACCATTTAGTATCATTTTCACCCCAAGAAAACATAGAAAAAGGTGCTATAAATACTCACCTCAAACTTCACGAATGCGTACACAATTTCCAAGCAAAGTCTACACAAACAAAATCTACGAGTTACACATGATTAAGTCTTCACGGCCATAAATATGTAACCTTTCAATTGATGGATACTAATGTCTATATTATTCTTATAAACACCCCACCATACTTCCCATACTTTATTTATACTCTAGATACCTTAAATCCCTTTATTCAAGTTTTCAGATTATGGCAGAATTTTATAGTCGCTTCATGACTACTAATAAAATACTAAACGACCTTATGGTACTTCCATCTTGCAACCACATCAAACCAATAGGTTAGGTAGCTACTGCTAATTCCCCAAAAATTAATAATAAGTCTAACTATTTTTAAAAAATTCAACATCATAGAGTGTCCAGAAAGTGACCAGATTCGACTACCAAAAGGTTTGACTTAACCAGACCCATTTAGACACTTGGGGAAAATATAAGAAAAATCAAGGGGTTCTAGACATCATGAAATTACTCCAGTTCGAATTTCATCAATTATAAAAAAAATTGATAAGGTTTTTGACCTCATAATCACAACCCAAAATCTGTCTTAAAAACTTAGATTTAACAACGAATCTTGTAAAACTATTTTGACTGACTTTCACTCACTTTTAATTCATGAAACAACCTAGGTTGGAAAGTAGACTCTATGTAGATAATTTTAGGCTCAAGAAAATCAATAAAAGCTATTCGTATGACCGGGTTATGACTCTCGCAAATGACTCAAAAATCTGCCTAATTTTCAATTTCGAATTTACAATAATTAAACCTAATCAAACATACGCAAACCCTAATTATTATACCCAAATCAATATTGAATATTCATAACATCACAATTACAGTATTTTATAAAATCCTAATTCATCAATTCAATTGTTACATAATTAAAACAAAGATTAAATCATATGTGTGATTAGGAGTATAAAAATTTAACTGATTTAGGATTAACAAAGAGAGCAAACCTTGATTTTTAGAAGCTTTAAAAAACTACAATGGAGGCTAGGGTTAGGGGAATGAGTCGACACACAGAAAAACAAAGGAGAAAAAAATATTGATTAAATTTTTATAAAACCTAAACTAGTTTTCTAGTCCATCTTGGGCTCTTCCTTTTTTTGTTGTGCCGATCCTATAAGCCCAAAAATATATTTTATTAATTTTTTAAAATTTCGTTTCCCTCTTATATATATGCTCTACTTAAAAAAATTTACAAAATTTTTTATTTACTTATTTACTTTAAATCTTAAATAAATACACAACTTAAAACAAAAAATACTTATACTAACTATTAATATTTTTCCTAACTAAATTTTATTTATTACTTCATAAATAAATTATGAAACCTCAATTTACTAACTAATCTCAATCCTGAAATTAACGATTCATTCTTCATTAATTTTACCAAAGATAAAATAATAAAAATCACTTTACTTCCAAATCACCATCACACACGAAATGAAATGACTAAATCATTTATTTCTACTATCACAAACACATATATTAACACATATACCATATCACATAAATCACCAACTCGACTTACGCACATAAATCAAACAAATAAAGCTAGGCAAATTAACACTCATGGTTAAACTAACCTCGTTAAACCACGGTTGTCACAACAAAATTCTCATTTTTTGTTTGCAATGTTTTCAAAGAGTTATTTTCTTGAGTTCTATGTTGAAGTGCAATTTCAAAAGAAATACTTTGTGCCTTCAGTTTTGAAAAATTATTTTGCAACTGGGCACATTGTTTTGTCATTTCGTCTTTGACATCGGCGACTTGTTTTGAAAGTTCAATTATGGTCTTTTTGAGACAACGGTTTTTATTTTCCAAAGAAGAGTTTTGTTCAAAGATCTCATTCTCGTACACATGGCTATATGACTCTGATTTGACTGACTCAAACTGGGTTATGAAAAATTCTTGCTGAATGTCCTAAATTAAACATGTTTCATCAAACTCGTCTTCAAGAGACATGACGTACTTTAAATCATCTTTCATTTCTTTGACAAGACTCTTTACAAAGTAGTTTAGTTGAAGATGACATTTTTAACTAAAAGTTCAAATTCATCAGACAATCGATTTCTAGCAATCCTTTTGACATTGTCTTCAAAACTCGAACTGATGAAAACATTATCTCGAGGGTTTTGCTTTGAAGCAATATCATTTTCAAATTTAAGCGTTGCATGAAATAGCAAAAATATTTCATTGGATGACTTTTCTAAAGTTTTGGATCATTATTTCATAGTTGAGCTTGTTCCAAATGTTTTTTCAAACGAACATGTTTTCTTTTCAAAGGAACTTTTGGTGGTTCTTCAAACTGAGTCTCACCATATACAAAGTCATGATACGAGAGCGGAGATTTTCTTTGTTTTACTTTTAAACATTTTTCAGCTTTACATTTTAATTCCTCTTCACAAATGATCTTATGATCAGAAAGCAAGTCTTTTCCCATTTCATCACTGTTATACAAGCATGGTGCTAACTCCTTGGCTTTGTTTAATAAACTTGGTTTCACATCATCATTTTGGTTCTCAAAGCCAAGGCCCTGTTTTCCTGTATTAACATTGTCTTCTTTTGGAAGCAACATTCGAAGAGTCTAATCAGTCTGTCCTGCTTTTCGAAGTCTGTTATCAAAATTGTTTATTTGTTTCAAAAACTCTTGATTTTTCTTTTCAAGTTCATTTTTCCTTTTTAAAAGAGGTTGGACATACTCATCATACTTTTCATTTTCCTTGGCGAATGTCTTATCTTTTTTACAAGCTTGAGATTTGAGGTTTGAAATTTCGTCAATTAAAAGGTTAATCTTTTTGAAGTATTCAGATTCATTTGATGTTTCTTTTGCAAAAATGTTTTTCTTTTTCCTTATATCTCTCAAGCTCGTTTGTCAATAAGGCATTCGCTTATTGAGCTTCATGATTAACTTTATTACATTTTTCAACATCACATTTGAGGTTATTAATCAAGGAAGCGAAGAAAGCACGTTGTTCATAAGCTACATAATCATGTTCTTCCTTATCTCTATCCGGATCCATATTTGGTATATCAGAAATAATATTACTATTATTCTCATTCACCATATATGTGTCAAGAAAAGATTCAGGTTGTTCATGATTTTGTATCCCATGAGCAAACACATTTTCAAATGTATTGTTATTTGAATGAGGTACCTCAGACACTGTGTCACTGTCATATGAATGACAAGTATCAGTATCAGCATCATTCTTGTCTGAACTGCTAATTTCATTATCAAAACTTCTTATTTCATTTTGTGTGTTTTCATATAGTTGTTCTGACGATGTAACATAGTCATCTGTGCTTTCCTTAGCAACCAAATTATCATCCACTTATATGCCCTCATTGACCAAACAAGCTTCCAATTCTGCACCGTCAGTGACCAAACAATCTTCCAATGTTGTACCCTCAGAGACCAAACTCTCTTATTTTTGCATCTCATTTTCTTGCAGCCATTTTTCAATCTCTTTTATTGCTTTAACTTCTTTCTCTTTCATCTGTAATTCACCGTATTTAAGTACTCTTTCATTAATAAGCTTGTCAAATTCATCCAGATACCGGAGTAAAATACGTTTGTAAGTTTCAGGTTCCCAGCCCGTATAGTCTTTGAAGTTATTTTTCCAGCATTTAATTTGAAAATCTGAAGCATTCACCTCTTTTGAGTCAAAAAAAAATTCCTTGAACGGTGTTCTGAGTACTTTAAGACAAGGTTTTGGATTTGATGAGTGAAGAATCTTTCTTTCAAGTTTCCATTGGAGTTGATTTAAATTGTAGTATATCTTCATGTTGAAAGTCTCATACTCTTCTTAAAAGAATATTCCAAATGTAGTTTCATATAGTCTCATGATGCTACCCACTAAAAACCTGTTATTATGAAGAAATTCAAGGTGTATCTTGAGCTTTGTAAACCATGCTAAGCATTTTTGATGTAGTTCTCTTTCTTCCAGTTGCATCTGTTACAATTCTCTCTCTTCTTAATTTGAACTTGATGATTCCATTGAATTCCGATGTGTGAACTTGATTTGTGGATCTTTTCGATGATTATGAAGTGTTGTGTGGTTCAAACAGTTAACTCGCGATTTTTCCCTCTAAAAAATAATTTCAAAATTTATTTTGCTAAAATTTGAAATTCTATCTAGAATCCAATTCCAAGTGTAGGAAAAAATTTTGAAATTGAAAATTTTGACGTCAATTGTTAACCGAAAAATTTTGAATTTCGTCCTAAAAATTTTAATTAGGCCAAAATTATCACTGCAGTACCAAAATTTAAATTTGACGTAAAAATAAGCTATAAAGTTGATTAGGAAGGATATTTCACGAGATTCAACTGGTTACATGTTTCGCAGAATATAACACCTTGCTTATGTACGACCATATACTCGAGAAGTTCGTGTCGTAAGAAACAATCTTGAATAGTTATGAAAGGCATTGAAGAACTATGAAAGCTTTTACTTAGACTGTGAAGTACCATTGACGTTTTATAGCTTCAAATATCCCGTGAGAATTGTTGATCACATCTCAACCTTTAAACTCTCTGGCTAACTTACCAACCTCGTATTATGTTGGCTATTGTTGTGACCACTTGGTGAAGTAAACCCGATATACCGTACTTGAAACTGAAGTAAAGTCCCCCAAATTTGTTACTTAAGCTTGCATTGTTGTTGATTAAAGAATAGTGAAAGATTAAATCTCTAAGTACCCTATACACAACATCAAAAGTATAAGAAGTACCACACCTCTTGAAACTATCCACATCTGCATTTGCGTGTGACACTGAGTACTACAACGTAACTCTTTCAAGTGATAGTTACCCAGATCTTCAACCAACCACCCCGACGACTGGAAACTAGATAATTCAAGTCTCAATCATAAGCTGTATATGTTCAAGCAAGTCATCAATCGATAGAGTAGGTTTAAAGAAAAGAGGTAGAAAGTATAAGGAAGTATTAATGATGAAATAAGTAGACGCCTTTATGAAACTCACTTCAATGTCAAATAAGGGATACCAAATCAACTTCATGATCACTTGTCATTTAGAATCCGAATTTGTAGCCGTTTGTCATTTTAGTGAATCTTGTATAGGATCGTTTTAGCATTAAGTGTTGTGTTTGCTTTGGTGTTTTTGTTTTGATTGTCTTGATTATCATATTCCCAAATTCAATCATATTCCCAAATTCAGGAAATTAGGGTTTCAAAACATGGCTTTTCCTTAAACATGTGCACATTTCGCAGAATGAAGAAATAATGTCATATTTTGTAGAAAATGACATATTTCGCAGAAATGTCATATTTCGGAGACACATTTCGCAGACATATTTCCTGTGCATATTTCGCAGACATATTTCCTGTGCATATTTTGCAGACATGTTTCTGGTACATATTTCGCAGACTTAAACCTGATACATATTTCGCAGACTTAAACCTGATACATATTTCGCAGACTTAAACCTGATACATATTTCACAGACTTAAACCTGATACATATTTCGTCGACTTATACCTGATACATATTTTGCAGACTTAAACGTGATACATATTTCGCAAACTTAAACCTGATACATATTTCGCAGACTTAATAAATTACATATTTTGTAGCCTTCAAGTTTCATACATATTTCGCAGAATTCATACCTTAATACCTAGAAATAAGATCCTTGATTAAGCTGTTTAAGCACTAAATAAGCTACGAAAACAGGTGGCAATAAGCTACAAAGGGTTGTTTTCACCAAAAGCTCCAAGCTTTTTGAGAAATAAACAAAACCCAAACATCCCTTTTAAAAATAAGCCACGAACCAAAAAGCCTCACATAAGCTTTAAAAGCTATTTGGTTGCTGAATAAGCCACTAAATCCATGTAACAATAAGCTAGAAACATTAGAAGGAAGAAGGTTTCAAGCTTTTGTACCAAATAAGCGAAAACCAAACAAACCGTGGGCTTTTTGCTTATTAAATAAGCCACGAAACACCACCAAATAAGCAAACAACAAACCCAAAACGCTCCTAGTCTCTGATGCCAATTGTTAACATGTAATATTCACTAATAAAACAACAATCCATAGGTCAGGGAGGATAAAAGAAATAGAAAGCCATATTATTAGATGTAGAGAGAGAAAGGGACGAGTGTGTGTTTCCTAGAGAGAAGGAGGAGAAAACACACACTATGAGATGTACAAATGATTATCCTCAACCCTCCTTGGAAGTAAGGAGGGGATATATATAGCCTTTGTGTCACCTAACTATACTAGCTTAACGTTTCTAGTCCTTATTCGACACGGCTATAATAAACTAATGAATCCCGTATAAGTCGACATATTTTAAGGCTAACATTATCAAACTTAAGTGCTAAAGCATCCAAGTTACAAAGTATCTTTAATATAGAAATTTGTTTCATTCAAAAATATTTTTTCTCAATAGACTTTAAGAATAAAACCTACTGTGAAAGGGACTATATACAATACTTAATATGAACCAAAACTGAGTCGGTAATCTAAGTGACATACATAACCTGTGACTCAGCCAACCAAGATTCTTGTATATGTAATTATTATTAAACTTTGACAAACTTGAATCTAAAAGCGGCACCTTAACCCTACCGTGACTTTAACTAACAAAATTGAAGTCGATCTGAGCGACGTCCTAGCTTCCTACCTCCTGGCTATTGTTGGTTCTCTTTTCCGGTCTCTGTTAGCCTCTCACGTTAGGTTTTGTTGTGGTTTCCTAATATGATTAGGAGTGAGTGATATTTAAGAACTGACTTAGTCCTAAAAATCTTGTGAAATTCCCGTCAAATACTAGGAGTTCAGTAACCATATCTAGTTTTCCACTTAACCATGTTTTTTCCATTTTGGGGGCATATTAGATATTAAGTCCGTTTACTTTGTGATAATACAAATATCACCCTTAAGACTTTGTTTAATTTTATTGCATTAAACCATCTATTTTACCTTATATCAGCGGAAGCATCTACTTTTAGTCAGGCCTAAAACCTCCTGATTCCTAAAGCAGCTCATCTGGGTTGCAAAAATTTTCAAAAGAGTTTTGGGTCAGCCAAAGGCATAGTGAGAATTCATGGTTTTCACATACAAAATGAGTTATATAATAGCAAACACTTTTTCATAAATAACTAACTTGTAAATCAATCATGCAATTTGTTCAAAGTCATATAAGTGTTATTCAATTATATCATATTCTTATTTGATTCCACATATCAACAACTTATTATAACCCAACCATTTATTTTATATCACATTGAATCCATATCCAACAATTCATATTTTCATTTGATTCAACGGTCCAACAATTCAACATATATACAAGGCATTCTTCATTTATAATGTAGCCCATTTTCTCATGGCAAACCCTACCTTGTTTGCTCTTACATTATTTTCTCTTTTTATATGGCAAACCCGACCATGTTTGCTCTTATAATATATCATCTTTTTTATATAAATGTCAAACCATATTAGTGGATAAATAGGCCCAAGCCCGGTTTGTGGTTTTAGGGTATCTAGGGTTTTACTGTTATAAATTGTGTATCGATAATACATAACACCGAAGAGGGTTTTCATTGTTTAACATGGTATCAGAGACCAAACCCTAACCCTCTCCCTAATCAATCAAATACCATCCCTAACACAAGACACATAAAATATCTATTTCGTAAACAATGTCGTACGATTATCTTTTCAAGTCCATCATCATCGGTGATACAAGTGTTGAGGTGGCTTTTCTAAAGACTGCTGGAAAGATATTTGACAAGATCCAGGAGGGTGTGTTTGATGTGTCTAATGGGTCCATTCTTTTTGCATGTGTGGTTGTATGAATAACACCAAATCATATGATGTTGATGTGTTAGAATCCAACTATTATGAGTTACAATATTATTTGTCTTTTATTTAAATAAAAAAAGTTACAGTAGTTTTATTATTTGGTTTTTTAATTGTTTAGTCGATCGTTGGTACTGCTTTGTTACAAGTCTACTAAAGTCGATCGTTGGTACTACTTTGTTATCAGTCGACTAAAGTGGATCGTTGGTACGGTTTTGTTACCAGTCGACTAAATTTATTATTTTATTACATTAATGTTTTTTTTTTCTTTTATAGTTTACTACTCCAGTCCGAGCTTTTGCGATTTCATCGCTTGAATTGCGAAGGAGTATTAGTGGATAAATAGGGCCAAGCTCGGTTTGTGGGTTTAGGGTATCTAGGGTTTCACCGTTATAAATAATGGTCAATAATAAAGTTATGCCAACGGGGTTTTCATTGTCTAACAAACCCGACCTTGTTTGCTCTTACATTATATCCTTATTTTTATTTAATGTGGCAAACCCGACCTTGTTTGCTCTTACCATGTAACATTGATCATTTTTTTAACCGTTCAACATACATCCACGATACCACATATATACATATAATAACAACACGTTATATAAACATATCAAATTTCACAACTTTCGCATATAATCAAACATCTAAAACATGTTGCAACTTATGATTATTTAAACAAGTTAGCATGATAATATTTCGATTAAAGAGTGCAACCCAATTTAAAAGCACATAAAAACTCACCTGCTATATCTTATTAGCTTTCACTTCTTGTCCAAATCAAATTCTCCTACAATTTTCATAAGATGTAACTTTTATCATACATCTATAAATGTAACATTCCTTGTCGACTGGTCACTTTTCCTAAATATGTTTAACAAGCTAAAGATTAATTATACTTCAGTTCGAGCAAGCTGCTATTCAGACTCCATCATCATTTAAATAACAACACTAAAAAAACATATAAATTTCATTATATCTTAAATTTCTCATCTATAAATTCCTTAAATCTGTCACCAAACTATACCTTTCATAGTAGCTAATACTATTCTTATATCTATAGTCAAAGTATGTATTTGATCGATTATAATTAGGTTGAACACATTTTAGAAACGTTTTAATAAAAGTAACTACTTGATATAGAGGTATTTAATAAGACTTTTAAAACCTATAACTTATATAATCATTTAGAAAACTAAGACCATACTTTTATAAGGATGGGAAGGCTTTAGTTATCCATAACAGGCTATGGTTTAATTTGTATGAAATTCATAAAAAAGTTTCTAGTTTATCATCCTCTTTTGTTAATGTTTGCATTACATGCAACTTGTTATTCATGTAAGATATAGTAGCAATCATATACATAGCTCTAATTCTAATGCTTCCATTAATTATCAACTTAAGTACTAAGGCATCCAAGTTACATAGTATCTTTAATATAGAAATTTGTTTTATTTAAAATTATTTATTCTCAATAGACTTTAAGAATAAAACCTACTGTGAAATGGACTATATACAGTACTTAATATGAACCAAAACCGAGTCGGTAATCTAAGTGACATACATAACCTATGACTCAGCCAACCAAGATTCTTGTATATGTAATTATTATTAAACTTTGATAAACTCAAATCTAAAAGTGATACCTTAACTCGAACCGCGACTTTAACTAACAAAACTGAAGTCGAATTGAGCGATGTCCTAGCTTCCTTCCTCCTGGCTGTTGTTGGTTCTTTTTTCTGGTCTCTCTCAGCCTCTCACGTTAGGTTTTGTTGTGGCTTCCTGACATGATTAGGAGTTAGTGATATTTAAGAACTGACTTAGTCCCAAAAATCTCATGAAATTCTTGTCAAATACTATGAGTTCAGAACCATATCTAGGTTTCCACTAAACTAAGTTTTTTTTCCATTTTGGAGGCATATTAGATATTAAGTCCATTTACTTTACGATAATACAAATATCACCCTTAAGACTTTGTTTAATTTTATATCTAGCTCCAAAAGTTAAGGAAGCCACAAATTTTCTTATATAAAATTTCCAGGTATTACATAAACAGAGTATGACTTCATAGCACAAGAATACAAGAATATAAATAACGTCCTCTACATGAGTCATTTAAAAATGCCTTGTTTGATGCAATTGAATAAGTAAGTTTTTCGACAAGACAAATCCCAAAGTTCTACATCAAGAGAAAAATAAGTTTTAATATAATCAAACGGATAATGTTCACGAAGCAGATCTCCAATGCAATGCAACCATCAACGGGTGACTCAAATATGAATTTCATAATGCTAGCCATGGACCATGCAAGTTTCAAACGTGAGAAATACATGTTTAAAACGTTAACATAAAGTTGGTGAGTTCATAGGTTTAAGTAAAATCTCGGTGTGGACCACAAGATTTCCAAGTATGACTATTATAACAAATATAATATTACAATAAATGTTGATACAAAAGTTGGACGATCCTTGATTAGGTCCGAATTAGGTGTAATACGGATCTGATAGGCCCCGGTTCCTGTATCAATTAAGTCTTGATGTATGAGACCTACGCACTAAGAAAACAAAGCACCGTTAGGCTTACCGTGGGATTGTCTCCCACGATTATCCTCCGGCGTGAGAGTAAGTAATCGGTTTAGGTTTTAGTCGAAAGTTAGGGTTATGAGGGCGTTACTTAGATGAGAGCCGAGGTGCTCTTTATACACTCACCAAACCCTAATGGGCTTTGTCCCATTAATTAGGTTAGTATCCGAGAGGCCTCACCGTTATTTAGTAACTGGTGGGCCCACCTCATAATTACGACTCGTTCGTAACGGGTGTTCTAGATGCCTGCATACGTGTGCGCTAGTTGGGCCTCATGGGCCTAAATCCTCGTCGTGATAGCCCATATGTCATGGGCTTCCCCATAGGCAGTACCATTTGGGTCTTGGAAGCCCGTATTGGTGTCGCTATGGCCCATTCATTATGGGCCTGGGTATAAGTATTATTCGTGGGTCGGGTTCATGACCCGAGGTTGGACTATACGTCATCATGTCCCCCCAGTCTAGTATGCGCTTGGTAAGACCGCGGATGCTAGACTACAAATAGTCGCGGTAAAAAATCCCTGGATGCGTACCGTGGAAGAAACAAGAAATTGTCCCGCCCAAAACAATGAATCTGGTCAACTTGAGTCGCAAAAATGCCTCTTCGTAATTCGTGAGAAGGTAGCTAGAACATAGCTCATAGGTTGCATCCCTACCACACGATTAGGACAAGTGGGGGACACGTGT
The DNA here is from genome assembly GCA_026074375.1 of Tanacetum coccineum. NCBI lineage: Eukaryota > Viridiplantae > Streptophyta > Magnoliopsida > Asterales > Asteraceae > Tanacetum > Tanacetum coccineum. The sequence goes on along the minus strand of BQNB010007965.1, from coordinate 4,934 downwards.
TCCTCATCCGGTCGTCGTGTCAGTAACAACTTGCCCTATATAAGGGTTCGCCTCCATTTCACTGTTATTGCCACAGTAAAAAAAATCTCTTCCACCACCATTGATAAAGCTTCCATTAATCATCAAAAATCAGACACAGGTAAGACGCGCGTGCGCATCCAAACTCTTGCTTCGCAAATCATGGTGTTGCAACTTACTGATTTTACATCAGAAATAACAGATGAGGAACTTCTTGAGTTCACATCTGAGTATTACATCCCATTCGCATTGCACCCGGAGTAGTGCCGGCTGCGAGTGCAAGTATAGCGGATTTCCCAGAGGGGAAGGTTGGGGTATACACACGGTTCTTTGAATTTGCCAATCAACGTGTACCCCTTTCGTTGTTTATGTGCAACGTCCTGAATCATTATCGTCTTCATATTTCCCAATTGCACTGCATAGGCGCGGCAAAAATAACCAATTTCGAGGTTAATTGCCGCCTATTGGCAATTAATCCCATGGTCCATTTGTTCCGCGCCTTCTATCACACCTCTTGGTCAAACGGATGGGTATCGTTTTCCAAGCGCGCCGGGCGTTTGCAGTGCTATACCGAAAAATTAGATGCGCTAAGGCATTGGAGGGAGATGTTCTTCTGGGTAGATGATGCGTTGGTTCCCTGGGACTTCGCATTCTATACTCAGGGGTCATTGCCGAGGGATGAGCGTCCACCCCCCGGGTCGTATAGTATGGAGGATGCGGAACTTATAAATGAGAATCGTATTCCTATCAACGCATACTCGGAGGCCTTTCTATGCCACATGGGCATTAGCCGTAATTATTTCCAAAGGCTCGAGGAAGTGCCAACGTTTATAGGCGAAGACGGTCGGGGTGGGTGCTTGTCCTTCCTTCTCCCTCCTTTAGTAGTTGATATGTGCTTAATTACACATATCTTTTACCTCTAAAAACGAGCTTAAATGACCAAAAACAGACAAAAACTGCCAA
>BQNB010007964.1:0-91713 GCA_026074375.1 Tanacetum coccineum | reverse complement strand
TTGTTTACCTATATAGCATGAGAGCTCTGGAACTTTCATTGGACACGTATAGAAATAACAAGTTGGAAGTTACCCCGCGCGTTGCGGCGGGGCTGCGCGTTCGTGAGTGGCTAAATTATACGCTCAATCTCAACCCAGTTGTCGGAATAAAACTTTTACTTAATGCATACAATTATAAACATCAACTTAATGAGTCAAAGTGTTAACTTCACAAATACCAGACAATCGAAATCTAACAACCTCATTTAACTTTTTATACATATTAAAAGTCAACATGAATTTTTTGAAATTTTCTTTTAAGGAACCATAGCGGTTCTTCTTTTCGTCAAAAAATGAATGGCCAAAACATACCTCAAGCCAAGTTTCAACCGCTTCCTCCTGACCATCTTTTGTAAGTAGCTGTTTGAACAAACCATACTATATGAGCCCATAACCCCAAGCTGGATAATTTAGTGTCGCCAAAGAGTCTAAAAGGCAGGAAGCAAGCCTGCCAAGCCCCCCGTTTCCTAAAGCAGCAGCTGGTTCCTGTGAATGTTTGACCCTAAAGTTTAGTATAGTGTGAAAGAAAAAAGTGTGAAACCCATCATGAATAAAGTACGATGCACTGATTGCGGAAATTTTTTACCTGTGAAACCACATCCTCAACATCAGATTTCGATTTCTCAATACCGCCCACATCTCCTAAGCAATCAGACAGATGCAATCAGTTCCATAATGTTCCTTACAACTTCATATTCACAAACACATTTACTGGGGGTCAAATATGAGAACCAAACTACTATATGTTGGAGTCTATTGGTTTGAACTTCAAAATTCAAATCATCAAAACATACTACATTACCCAGACGGCTACATGCCAATACTTAATAGTTTGACTTTGTTAGACCAAACTAGATTAGATGGGCCGGTCCAATTATATAGATGGCGATACCCATTAGGTTATGTGTTAGTTGCTTAATCTCTAAGCCATGACATTAGTATAAATAAACATCTATACTACTCTATAAAGAGAATTTGACATATTCTTGAAAGTTGAAAACTCACTAATTTAGGAAATGTTGAAAAATTAAATGCTTGAAAGTTGAATCTTTGCTCTTATATAAACCTCACACACACACAAAACCATCACATATCAAAACAAAAAAACAACATATCAAAACAAAAAACAGACTCGTAACCACTTAACTCTCACTATCCCATTACCTCCTCCTCTTTATAAACCACACCAGACCGCCGCCGTCATCACAAACCACCGGTCCTGACCCCACCACCATATAACCACGAATAATAAAATTTTTAAGGTAATTTAGATATTTTTATATATTCTATAGTATTATATTTAGAATCTAAGTTTTTTACTAATTTTATTTTTTTTTTTTGAGCACACATCCCACGCCGAAAAAATAAAGATTCCGACAAAATCAAAATAGGCGGAAAAAGATGAAGCCCCATGGAAACCACCACATCCGCTGTTGACCGAACCACCACAGAAAAGAGATCCGGCCACGCCGAAAAATCCAACCCGCGGGAAAATCAAACTCCACGTAAGAATCAATTCGCCGGAAAAAATCACACCCTTGCCGAAAAAGAGAACACCATTGAAACCACCACTTCCAGCTGTGCATTTGAGTTTAGCAGCATCTTCTTTGAAATTTTTATAATTGAATTTGAGTTGTAATCCTAACCTTTTTTTTTAAATGAATTTGAGATTTCACCTCCACCGCCGTCTCTATTGCCGGAATCTTCGCCGATGTTGACAAGTGTCTCATTTGTTATAAATTTTGATTTGATCATGTGTATACTTAATTGTATAAATGCAATCATTGAATGTTATTGACTAATTTAAATTGTATATTAAAATAAATACGAACATACATGGCTAAATAAATCGCATATTTTAGATTATACTGGTCCATAAATGGCTAAATTTATAAATATAAATGTCAAACATTGAATGCTAATTCAAATATTCAACAAATTGTTTGAAAAAACTGAAAATTCATTATAGAAAGTCTTACTACAGTAATGTATAAGAATGGCAATCATAATCATTCCCCGTATAAGGTAATTTCATTTGAATGTGTATAAACTTATTTTGATTTTTTATTGGTTGAACTTGAATATAATAGCAAAGCACATTGAATTAATGTAACTATTACTCTATCTTAGATACGATATGATTATGACTTATGAATTTGCTCATTTTTTGTTTCATCTTTAAATTACTTTACTTTTCCTAAAAAACTGATATAGTCTATTATGTTTTTGCAGGATGTGATTAGATCTTGAATATCGCTGTATTTCATAACTAACTATCAAACGAAAATTCAACTTTGTTTGGTAATTAACTTTACATTACAAAGAAGCTAATTAACAAATGATTAAGTTACAAATATTCATCTATGTATCAGTTTCGACGCTTTGAAAACTTATATTACGAAATATAATATGGAGTATTTGGAAAAGTTAGAAATTTATATTACGATATAGAAATGAATCCGAGAAAAGTTGGAAACCAAAAGAAAGCATTTTAAATGATGAAAATAAAAGTATAACTTATGCCAATCGTGTAGAAATATAATGAAATGATTTGAGAAATTTAGTCAATCATGTATTTGATGGTTGAAAATTCCAACCTAAAATTTTGATAAGTATAGGAAATGGATTATATAAAGTAAAAACAATGTATTTTGGTATTTGTTTCCCCAACCCGTCGTAGTCCACTTATTTTCCGGTGAAAAGATTATATAATGCTAAATCGTAACGTGATTTTTAATAAATAGTTTTTTCAAACTTTACACAATATATGTTGCCATTATCTTTATTTAAGGCATTTATTATACTTTACTCATATATAAACGTTTACCTTCAATTTTTTTTAAATTTATACAACAGTGAGAATTAAAATGTATAAATGGCATACGCTTAATCTTTAATAGCTTGATTTGAAATTTGTTTGAAAAGAAAAGTACGTGCATTGATGAAATCTTTTTCAATGCAATTTTCTTAGAAATATTAATTTTTGTAGACAAGAATTAGTGTTAAGTACATTAAAAACTCAATTTCATTACATGTTTACTTTACTATTGTTATTCATTATAGTATAATAACAAGCGTATCTAAATAGATCTCATAACTAATTTTTCTCAATTGTGAATCATAAATTTAAGAGAATATTATCGACATATATTAAAGTCTTTTAGGAATCCACTTGATTAATACCACTAGTCGAATATAACTTTCATTTTGGCTTTAAATTCAATGAAGGTTAAAAATTCATTGTCTTCATAGCCTTTGATGTTAAAACGGGTTGTTATATGTTCTTTGATACTTGACAAAAATTATTGTTTGAAGTGAATTATCGCATGTCACAACATTTTGATATCTTCGCGTATTATGTTTGAACGTTACATGAAAAACGTACCACAATATTGCATATTCTTAATTATCGTCCGCTAGGGATTTTCCGTGCGTGCACGGGTATTCGTCTAGTACAATCTAATGTATAAATCACAATTACAATTACAATAATATATACCCTTTGAGGTTTTATATGGTAAAGGCAGCCCCTGTTACTCAAATGGACTGATAATAAAAAAAACGGACACATATATAGCTGTTGTGTACGAAAATCAGTTGCTGCCTTCAGAAATGAACCAATACACGATTTAAACCTAATAGTGATGCATTTTACTCAAACTAACAATTTCAAATCTCAAATGATATTCATTGTTTCTAAAGCTACAATTTCATTAGAATAGATGTTATTACAATTTGTTGGCATTAAATGTCACTACGCGTACCTGGTAATTTTGACGGTCAACTTCAACCAAGACTGATATCGGAAAACGACTTCTGGTTTTTTCTTCATCTGGATCTTCATAGCGTTGGACTTGTATATCCAAAATCGGAGCCGCATCAGTAAGTTGTGTATGCCTGCATAATTTATTAGCATCTTTTAATGTGTACTGATTGTTACCACACGTATGTTCAGTTTTAGGACAGAGAATGTACATCTGTCGTATTTGGTATGTTTCAGGTATTTTTTGGTTCAAATAGTAATGAGGTACTGAAGTTCCACGTAGCTGAAGTCTTTGTGTGTACTTCAAATACTCAATGTCATTCTTGAACTTGGCTTTAAGTGTTTCAGCTTATATAACCGACTTATGGCTTATTTGGTTCAGTCTTATGTTTCATAAGCTCATTTTTTTTGCCTTATTATGACACTTTTCGGCCTATATAGGTTTATTGTGTCATAACAGATTTACCCTCTTCTTCTTTTCGGCCTAATATCAATAGTATCATAGATGTGACAACTTTCACTTATTTACCTGTTGGTTTGGGCTTACTCGTTGCATCCATTCAGTTGAAGAGAGAGCTAACGTTCCTTGTTGGAGACTGTTAGATGCGAAAACCACTTTTGTTTCGAAGGCATGGGTTCATTTTCGCTGCTGTCATCATTCACATCCGGATCAACATGATCCTCAACTGAAAGTGAGGATATAAAATTATAAGTGTGAATTCACGTATGAAACAAAAAAACTGATTAGAAACTACCTTTAAACCAAAAAAAAAAGCCAAAAATCATTATAAAATCACCTTCACTACGAATATGTGACTGAATTTAGATAATTCAGTCACACAACAAATACAAATGAAGCCTGCAAATAAATATTTGTGCATTTTTGTCAATTTCACAGTTTAAAGAAGCATTCTTTGTAAGAAATCCCAAACACCCCATGTTTATCGAGAAATCAATAAGCAATTATCAAGCGTTCCCAAACAACACCTAACAAACGCGTAACTGAAAACGTGCATCATTATTGTGTTTCTTCACAATTACTTGTAGTTGAGTGCGAGGATATATTTAACACAAAGGGAAGCAGTACCTTAAATGAGTAGCCAGCGGAAGCAATTTATCTGGATTCATTACATTAGCAGGAAAGTTACGAAGGGCATGTATAGGTTTCTCAAATGGTAGTTTTACCTACAAAACAACATCATGTTTAGTGAGAATAAAATGTATTTAACAACATAGTTAGACGTGACTGAAATAATAGAAAATAAGCAAATGATCATGACAATATCTGAGCATGCCAAGTGAACTTTTCTTAGCAAATCCCAAACACCCTCTGATCTGTACCATCATTTATATAAGCCGAAAAAAAGGATAAAATGAAACTAACCCAAACACCCCTTTTAATACAATACTAAACTGAAATCTGTGTTTCAGAATTCAGGGGACATCTTCGATAGGCTTAAAAAAATTACCAGATTTGTAGTTTAAAAAAGCGCCAACTCGTCTTTTCATCTCGATTAGTGCTTCGCCACTGGTTCGATAGGCTTAAAAAAATTACAGATTATAGTTTAAAAAAAGCGAAACTCATCTTCTTCATCTCGATAGTGCTGGTACTAGTTTTGATGAGCCAATGGGTGGAGAAGATGAATTACACGGTATGTGAGTAACTTAGAAATCGACTACTAAACCCCTTGAAACAAAAAACATGAAACCGCCAAAATATATATATATGATTAAAATTAAAAAATTTCCTCTAAAATCAAAAGAGAAATTGAATTTGATAAAACCACAAATAAAGACTAAAAGAAATATATTTTTGATGACCCCTCTTGCTCGATTTCATTTTCTTAACCTACTAATTATAAAGGAAATTAGATAAACAGTGACATAAACACATCATAAAGCATGAACATACCACAACCACATCACAAAACATGAACTAACAAACGGGCCTTTGTGGTCGGAAGAGGTCGCCGGATCATTATAAGCCGCTAAGACGAAACTCTGCGTGGATATGGTTTAGTGAAGCGGTGGGTGTCGAAGAAACTGGAAAAGATAGATGGATATACACGAAGCGTCCACATGAAATAAGAAAGAAAAAAAAGGGCCAGCACCTACTGGACCAGATGAAACAGGCTCACATAAGCCCATAATCAAAACGGCAGCACATGGTGTCGTTTTTGTAACCATAAATAGTATATACGAGTTGGAACTTTACCCGCGCTTTGCCGCGGGGACTAATTTATTGTTGTTATGTATCGGTAAATTAGATTTTTTTTTTTTTTTTTTGTAGTTTTGCTTACCCAAAAATGATGATCCTACATGTATCAAAGCGTATAAACACCAAAATTTTGCATATTTTTCAAACTCAAACTTTTACACACTTGCTATCTATTTATTATCTGGCAAATGCTCCGTCAAAACTTAACACGCAACATTTGCTTTAATGAATCACTTAAGTACAAACGCTTTGGATTTTTTCTCAAACTTATTACTTAGTTATGCATCACTATATTTAACCCATACTTAGTTATGCATCACTATATCACGTGAACATTGTTAGACGGCGAGTAAACATATTATAATTGATCACCATGTTCGATCTATCAATTGTTGAGACTATGCTCTGTGTAGCATGCATGGATATTCTCTGATCAAATTAACCAAAAGAAGTAACATCACTTAGTATTTTATAAAAACTAACATCACATTAGATATATAGTATTGCTCCATTATATCTAACATGGTCATCATATTCACCATACTGCTATATAAAAAACTAATACTGTATCACATTAGACATAAAATAAGCACTTTTGGCATTGATAGGGAAAGTTAAAAATTGGGCCGAGGTGTGGGTAAAAGAGGGCCAAAATTAGCCCAGCATGAAATAGTAGTATATTTTTCGTGTACCGACATGCTCTATAGGATAGTAGGGAATGTTAATAAGAGATGTGTAAAAAAAAAAAAAATTGGGCCGAACGCACGGGCTTCACAAACGGGCCAAAGGAGCCTGCCAAAAGGCTGGGATAACTTTGTCGCCTAGTGTAATGAGGTCTAGTATATTGTTGAATAAGGCTTGGCTTTTTGTATTTAACACCTAAATTTTGGTTTGGCTTTTTGTATTTAACACCTAAATTTTAGTTGACAACCAAACCTCACCATTAAACTCTGAATATAAAAAATGTTAAAACAATTAATGGGAAGGATATGATTATCAAGCAGATGCAATCTAGATGGTATAAAACTATAAATTATTTTAGTTTTGACATGTTAAATATGCACATTACTTTCTTGTTGCGCTTTGTTACAAGTATGTATTGCTAAAACGGTTATATAAATATACACATTACTTACTTACCTTATATATTAATGTGTATGTTGTAATCTTTTTGTGCAGAAAAGGTTCTCTTTAAAGGTTGTTTGTTTGATAAATTTATTATGCAGAAAAGTGGTTTTCAAATGATGTTTGGTTGCTAAATTTTTTGCAGCAAAGTGTTTTTAACTCGTTGTTTAGTTGCTGAAAATTTCTGTGCAAAAAAAGTTGTTTTAAGAGTTGTCTGGTTACTGAATTTTTTTGCAAAAAATACGACTTTAGATGGCTGTTTTGATGCTGAATTTTTTGTGCAGCGAAGTGTTTCTAAAACGCTAGCTGGTTTCCTGAAATATTTGTGCAAAAAACGGTTTCTAAACGGTTGTTTGGTTGTTGAAAGTTTGTGTAGAAAACAGTTTCTAATAGGTATGTTTGGTTGCTGATTTTTTTTGCAGAATAGTGTCTTTAAGGGGGCTGTTTAGACGCAAAATATCATTTATAGTGACTATTTTTACATAAACAGTTTAAGTGATGTTTCAACGTAAATACTTTGACCTCACTGCAGCAATATAATTCACAGATTACATTAACAAAATATAGTCTAATTGGTTGTGATTTTTTCCGCAAAATATACTAATATACTAAATACTTTTCTAGAATACATCCAAACCAGCCCATTTAAAAGTAAACGGGTTAGAAAGAGAGTTTATAATGGAGCCTTACCCTGAGGTATATTGGCCTTGTTATATTTTAAAGAAACATTCCTTGAGATGCCCCACCTCGGCAGGAAAATAGACGTGACAATATACTTACAGATTGAAGAAAAAACCATAACCGGAGTATCTATTTGTCACTAACTGATATTGTACTTATTTGTAACTAACTGTTGGTGCCTCTATTTGTTAAACGATAAACCATTTGCAGTGACAAAGACATTACATTTGTGAAGGGAGTTACCTGAGATTTGTGTTCACCGGATTGTACATCATCACCCCTTTTAGCCGCAATTTTAGCACCAAACCCCCTCCATTCAGCCCTCGTTTCAGCACGCAAACACGCCCATTTCAGTCCCATTTAAGCACCTAAACCCACCCACCTCAGGTTCCATTTCAGCAACCAAACCCACCCGTTGCGGCCCCCATTTCAACAACCAAACGCACACATTTGGGCCCCTATTTCAGCACCCAAACACACCCATTTCAGCAACCAAACACACCCATTTCAGCCCCTATTTCAGCGGCCAAACCCACCTCTTTTAGCCGCAATTTCAGCACCAAAACCCCTCCTTTCAGCACCTAAACACCCTCCTTTCAGCCCCTACAGGTTGCATATGTATATTGAGGCCTTAACACGATCTGCTAACTCCAGTGCGCTTCGTGTTCCGAGTTTATGTTGAGACAATTAAGGAGGTATTGAGGGGAGAATCTGCCTGTGGAAGTCATGCACTTGTATATTGTATCCCCTACACTACAGAAATTCCCGCTAACCTTTTTTGCAGCAACAACTCAAATCGGCAGTTTTAGCCGCAGAGAAATCTGCATTTTCTTTTGCATCATTTTCCGCTTGTAAAGAAAAATTGTTCCCATTTTCTCGCGGCGTCTGTTGTAATTCTCTCCATTGAGAAAACTTGTCCATCCGAAACTCTCTTACTTCAGGCCGCAGTTTCCTTGATACCAGCCAAACGCACATCAACCATCTCTTTTTGGCGACTAATATGACTTGAGACTAAACCTGCCACATCAGCAATAACTTTTTGTGCATCAGATATTGATTGCCCCTAAAGTAACTCATCTAGTCTTTAGCACATTTTGCTCATATCAAATTCAGCGTACGCTTTAGGTTATCAAAGTCGACCCATTTTTATGAAAATGGTTCAAAACACCGTCAAAAAATGCAAAAAATCTAATCCAAATAGCTTTTGTTTGGACTAAAGTGTTTTCCTGATATGAATAGAGTGCAATAAATCTAATCCAAATAGCCCTAAGTCTAGATTCAAAAAAAATGCAAAAACAAACAATTGCAGGTGCATACATCGAGTCCCAATACACCAAAATTTAATTCAAAACAATGCACAAAACTATAGGAACACATATTACTGAAAATGCAATATATCAAAACAACAGGCACAAACCTAAAACACCTCCGACAGCTATCTCTTGATAATGAAATGGGAGAAGTTCAGGAAGTGTTTTTGTGTTTTGAAAAAGTGATCCTGGGATTTCTACTTTAATATGAATATTGTTAGTTGTGTGCTTACATCTGATCTATTTTACCCTTCTTCTAAGGGTAAATTACACAGTTGGTCCCCAAACTTAGCTCCGTTTACCCGTTTGGTCCCTCGAGCCCTGTTATACGTAACAACAATTATCTTACTTGTTATCTCTCCCATGTGCCTTGCACATGATGGGTATTTACGTCTTTTCATCCCAAATTTAATTGCACCGTTGGTCCTATCAACTTAAAAGTCAGAATTCAAAAAAATATCCGTTAGTATTATCATTTTTTTGTCTTTTTCTAATTTTTTTTTGTCTTTTTCTCATTTCAATTAATTACTTTCTTATCTAACCAGATTAAATTTTAGATAACAAAAACTCAATTCATCCAAATACCCCAGTGTGCCAAGATTATCAGTCTTAATTCAGAAATCTTATTTATCAAAATAGATTGATCGCAAAAAAACACCCAATTCGTCAGTCCCCATTCCTCGAAGAAACACAAACACACCATTCGTTAATAAAGGAGTCTGATCCGACCATTCCATTCGTTCACAAAACGAATCGAACCACCACTTCACAAAACGAATCAAATCATCTTTACGTGTATGTGTGTTCTTATTTCCCCACCGAGTACGAAACTCAAAAGTCAAAACATAGATCACACGTATCCAAGTATCAGATCATAATCATATTTGATTCCCACTTCAACATGATGTTCTATAGTACTACCCCATTCTCAATTAGTTGCCCTACTTATGATTTAAGCGTGTAACTTGTGTTTACCTCACCATGGTATCATGAAAGGAGATGGCGGTATGTACCATATAATCAAATCATAACATCTTAGAATTACATGGGAAGTTTTTCAAGTATAGGTATATGGGCTTCGACAGCGGAGTTGCGAAGCTATGGTTGAAGATGCACCCGTGAGGATCAACAAGATAAGAAAACGCAATAGTGCAGGTTTTGGAGAGGTAGAAAAGAAAATTAAGGCTATAAAATGTTGACACGGGAATCTAGGTAATGATGGTTTTTATGGTAATAATGAAGTTGCAAACTCAGTTAATGATCAAGAGATGGTAGATAAAGTTTGGTGAGGCATTATTTCGATGGTTGTACAATGTGCTAATAAGATTGTTAAAGTGGGGGTGTATGAGTCCAACCGTTTTTGAGTGATAGAATCCCGTTATACCAATCTATTGGTTTAGTCTGTAGTTTGACTTTCAAAGTGTTAAAACAAAGCACCATATTGAATCAAAATGTTAGTGGTTAATTGTAGTTTTTAATTACTAACAAATGGTAAAATTGATTAATCACATAATAATATCTTTTACTTAATAAAGGAAAACGAAAAGTTAGGACTTTTGCATTAAATTTTTTTTTCCTTATTAGGTATGATGCTTCAAATTTTTTATTATTTTTGAATATATGTTTAATTAAAAAGCTTAAATACTTCTAAAATTGACATTATTTTGGTGAAGAAATCTGATAAAGAAAAAAAACACATAAAAATATATGTGTCAAATTTATAAAAACAAAAACTTGAAAAAAAGATGAGGTAATTAATAAAACTTTAGTGGTTTAATTTTAAATAAATTGTATAGAGTTAAGTGTAAATTTATAAATTTACAAATTTTATTATGACTTTAAAAGAAAAACAAATAACCCTTTAAACTTTCATAACTTATAAAACAGAAAAAATAAAAATTATAAATATATTTAGAAAACATAATGTACAAGCCTCGTGCGTGCACATGGATTAAAACTAGTAGTACAATTATAACTATATTACATTTGCCGTGAGTTTTACCAATTTTTTATTGTTATGAACAGTAAAAATAAAATTTGTTTAAGAGCTCTAGGTACCGTAAAGCCGTGGGGTCCGGCGTTAACACGGTACCGTTGATCCGAAAGTGACGACGGCGTTGGTGGCCAAGTTGACACAGCAACGCCTCGTTGAGGCTTGTTTTTAAAAAAAAAATTGTTTAAAAATTTGAAAATGGCTATTTTAGCCGGTTTTTAAAAAAAAATTAATTTTTGTTTAAAAACAGCCGGTAACGGCTAGTAAAAAAATTAAAAAAAAAACCAAACGGCTAGTTTTTTCAAAAAAAATAAATATATTTTTTCTAAATATTTTTACCCACTATATATATATCTCATTTCATCCTCAACAATCTTCATCCTCAACCTATACATTCAATCTTCATCCTAAAAAAATGGCCGACTTTTCCAATGAAGACTCGTTTTGGAACCTCCTTAACGCCGGCATGATGGGTTCCGAGTCTACCTCGAATTCTCAATTCCCCGACTTTTCTAGCCAAGCTCCAATGACCCCCGAGCAACAAGCTTTTTCTTCAATTCCAACAACAAGCTTGTCATTGCATTTCAACAAACTTTCCAAAACTATACAACAAAATCACCACAACAACCAAAGCCAATTTCAAACCAATTCCATAACAAAGCGAGGAAGCGTTACTTGCCGAGTGTTTCGTTGCGGTATCCGAGGATCGTAACGTCGGGCGGTCACAAGCGAAGGACACGTTTTGGATTCGGGTTGTGCACGAATTCAATCAGAAAAATTTCCAAAAACGTACCAAGGATATGTTGACAAGCAAATCGACGACTTTGAACCATCATTGCCAAAAGTTCAACGCAATGTCTTGTAAGAACAGCTCAAGACCGAGAAATTCATTGCCAAATGGACGACTTTGAACCATCATTGAGCTGTTCTTAAAACTTTGAATGTCTTGTAAGAACAGCTCAAGACCGAGAAAAGTTAAATTTCTCGTTGTTAGGATAAGTTATCTTTATAGATAAGCTTTCCTTTATTTGAAGTCCGGGTTACGTACTGATATTTGCACATAAGCCATTAAGAAAACTTAGAAATGACATGTTTTGAAAGCAATTTGAAATACTTCCTGTTCAAACTTCATTTACACCGCCCGTGTCAATATTAATCAACATTTTTAGGTACGTAAATATTATTGATTCCAAGAGACATGTCGAGAGAAGAAATTTTTTGAAACATTTTCTGATTTTTTGATTTTGTATTTTCTTTTTGAAAATTTTATATTTTGTATTTTTTTTTTTTCAAAAATATGTACATGTTGATGTTTGATGAAGTATCATGCAGATTTCGTTTGTCAGATCTCCAGTTATCTGGAGTCAAATCTCTCATACCAATCTCCTGATATGATACTGTAACCTTTCTTCGGGAGGGCTTTAGTTTAATCATGTTTTTTTCAGCCAGTTGGTATTCATGTTCTGACAAAGTACAATTAATTATACCGTTTTCAACCGTGTTCTTTGATGAAATGAATACAGAGTATGGATGTGTTGGTACGGGATTGCTGCACCGGGGTTGCATGAGATTGCTATAATGGGACTGACTGAGAATCGCATACAGCGGGGATTTTGTTGTTAGTTGAAAGCCATACTCTTGAAGTTGTGTCTTCATCCACATGAACTTGAGCACAACTTGCAGATAACGCCACGTATTCAGCCTCTGCCGATGACATTGCAGTACGGTCTTGCTTCTTTGACATCAGTTGGAATAGCATATCAACTAGGAACTGTATTCCCTCCAGAAGTGCTTTTGCGGAGTATCAAGGCAACCGGCTATGATCGGCATTCGAAAAAGCTGGTTAGTTCAAAGCCAGAATCCTTCGGATACCATAGTCCCATGTTAATGGTACCCCTTAAGTATCGAAGATCCTTTTAACATCTTTGAGGTGTTTTTCAGTCGGTCTTGCTTGATATCTCTGCACAATATAGTTACTGACTTTGCACTATGTCTGGTCGAACTAAGATGTCAGATACATGAGTGACCGATTTTGCCTACGGTAGTCAGTTTTGGTCTACGAGTTCAACCATCTAGTTGCTATCTAATTAGTTCGTAGCATTGGTGTACCAAGCTTGGTCTTTTTTCCATACCATGTTTTTTCAGAATCATTAAAGTATATTTGGCCTGAATGGATAAAGATACCGCGTGGGGGATTGGTTGGATCTGAAGTTTCCTAGAAAAAGAATTTCATATTCCCCCATTTAAGGGTCATCTCATAAAAATTCTACCGTGATTTAATTTTTCAACGTTTTGAAAATTTAGGGTTTTGGAACAAAAATAATGTCATCAACGTAAATCGGACATTGTACGGAATGTCCTTAGTATTTAGCTGTGAATAGGGTAGGGTCAATGATACCTTTAGTAAAAACCTTTAGAAATTCAGAAATTTTGAGAGTTCATCGTACAGGCTCTCGGAGCTTGATTCAATACTTTATAGAGAATTTCCTTAGGTCGGTAAACTTTTGTCTGGGGATTGATCTAGGATCAACGAATCCGTCTGGTTGTGCAACATAAACCTCCTCCTTCAATGGACCATTAAGAAATGCCGTTTTCACGTCCATCTGATAAATTGGAAAAGACTTGTGTGCAGCATATGCGACAAAAATCCTGACAGCCTCCAAGCGAGCAACTAGAGCAAATGATTCTTCGAAATCAATACCCTCTTCCTGAGCATAACCCTTTGCTACAAGTCGTGCTTTGTTGCGAATTACAGTTTGTATTCACTCTTTTTTGTTTTTCCAATAAAAACCACTTTTGCTTTCTTACGTTATTTGCAAAAGGTTTGTCAACGAGTTCCCAGACTTGTAGTCTATCAAACTGATGAAGTTCTTCCTGCATTGCTTCTATCCATGCAGAATCAGCCATTGCCTCCTTAATGTTTTTCGGTTCAACAATACTCACGGTGAGTGCGAACATACACATTTCAGGATCTGTTGCAAGTTGTCAATTTTTTTGCAATGGGCTTCTTGGATGGATTTCCACGAACTTGAGTTAACGGGTGATCTTTTGTCCATCGGTATTCGGAATCTTGAGGTTGATTAAAGATATGCATATTTGAAGTACCAATATTGCGTGAGGAAGACTCGGCAATTTCTTGTACCGGTGTACAGAAAGGATTGGTAAATTCTGCTTGATGATCGTTGTTTTCCTCAGCATGAACATTTGTAGGAGTTGATGGTTCTGATGGAGGTTGAATATTCATTGAAGGTGGTGTGTCTTTTTTAATAGAATTGTCGGTGGGAGAAGAAGACTTGTTGACACGAGAAGTACCATCATTGAAAAAATCATCGTACAAAGGACCGAAAAGAAGATCCAACACCTGTTGTGATGGAACTGTTGTATCTGCTGAAGGAGAAACATTTTGTAATTCTGGTGCGGGGTCAGGGTTATCATAATCTGACGCCTTTTGTCGTTGGGGAACGAGGCCAGAAATGTCATTAGCAACAGACGTCTCTGACATCTCTTTGATCTCATCAAATCTAAGATGGATGGATTCAACTATCAACCTTGTTCTCTTATTGTAGACACGATATCCCTTTGACTGAGTAGAGTATCCTAACAAATTGCACGGATCCCCTTTTTCTTTCATCTTATCTAAATTTTCACCATCTTTTGTTAAGTAACAAGTGCAACCAAAGATGTGAAGGTGTTTAATTGAGGGTTTTCTGTCATTAATGATGAGATATGCCATTTTCTCATGAGTTGGGATGATGATTGATCTGTTTTGAGTATAGCATGCGGTTGCAATTGGTTCAGCCCAAAAGAATAAAGGAAGTTTAGAAGCTGAAAGCATCATACGAGCAGCCTCAACAAGAGTGCGGTTTCATCTTTTGACAACGCCGTTCTATTCAGGTGTTCAAGGTGTAGAAGTTTGATGCTCAATTCGTTCTTCTTTAAAGAATGCATTAAGTGTCTTATTTAAGAACCCAGTGTCTCTGTCAGTGCGAACATAAATTACAGGGGCTTGAAAATTTCTTTGGATCATCGTGAGAAAGTCTTTTAAAACTTTTGGTGTTTCCTCCTTAGAACGTAGAAAGAGTGTCCAAGTATATCTGGAGTAGTCATCAATAATTACCAGAATATATCTCTTCCCATTTATGCTAGCAACCCGCATTGGACCACATAAGTCCATATGAAGCAAATTTAACCATCCTTTTGAACTTGGAACAGTCTTTGACTTGAATGAACTTCGTTTTGCTTTACTCACTTCACAAGAGGAACATAGTTGATCCTTGACATACTTCAGTTTTGGTAAACCAATCACAACATCTTTCTTTGAAAGCAAGTTGATGTAGTCGAAGTTGAGATGAGAAAGTCTTCGATGCCATAACCATGCTTGAGTTGGTGATGCTTTAGCCATGAGACAGATTGGAGTTGATGAAGTTGTTTCTTGAAGAGAAATTGTATAGAGATCAGTTCCACGATTACCGGTTAGTAAGTCGTTTCCCTGAAGATCTCTAACAAAACATGTAGATTTCCGAAATGCAACCTCCAAATCCGCATCACAGAATTGACCAACCGAGAAAAGATTGTGATTGAGACCTTCGACGTAGTAAACCCTTTTGATCGTGATATTTCCTTGAACCAAATCTCCATAACCAAGAATTGGAGCAAATTGATCATTGCCAAAACGAACGGTACCCAAGTATTTTTCAACAAAATTGCACAGCAGAGATAGATTGCCCGTCATGTGCTTTGTGCATCCAGAGTCAACAATGAATAGGATGAGTTGTACAATCTGCAAGAGAATTAGAGGACGATGGAATACATGACAAATTGGATCCTAAAGTGTTTGTGAGTTTTAAGACATTAGTTATCCTAGATACATTATCTATGGAAAAACTAACTTTCTTAGTCACACTTTCGTTCCTAACTTTAGGTACCCATTTCCTTTTTGTCTTAGGAACCCATGTATATGCTGATGGGCATTGTTGTGCTATCCACCATTTCCATGCCTTATTAGTCTTCTTATACAACATCCTATAGTAACTCTTTGAATTTGTGATAGTGGATTCTGATGCAACTGTTTTCTTATGGGGTGTTGCAACAGATTTGTTCGCTTGACTTTTGGGTTTTCTAGTACTAATAGGCACTACATTAGGCTTCTTAGTTCTAGCATTCACGTCTTTCAAAAACTTAGAAACACAAGCATCATGATTCGAATTAAACACACATTTTCCACAAGTAGCACAAACAGCATTAACATTCAAAGTTCTGGAATTTAAACTGTCATTACACGCAGTTACAGACTTTGTTTGATTAGAAATACTAGAAATCCTAGGGTGTTCTTCTACTTCAGTCTTCTTAAACTTCACATGACTAGTGTTTGGCACGACCTTATCTTTCATTTGATTGCTCCTAGGCTGTGGTCTGCTAACATTAGTTTTGTGAGCTACTCCTGTAGATGTAGATACGCGAGGATTAGTATTCCTAGAAGTCTGATTCAACTGTGGTGCTCTAGTTTGTGTGGTACTACTTGCAATTCGATACATGCCTGGTTTAATCACATTTGTGTTTCTTACAGCTTGCGTTGCTGTTTGAGGCAAATTCTGTGGAGTGACTGGTTTTGATAAACCCTCTGACTCATTAGTTTTTAAAACCGACTTTTTCTTTGCAAAATATTTTCTCTCAAGAGAGTCTGAAAAAGGAGCCGGTTTTCCTAAAACTGATGGTTTTGGAATCCTTTGAGCATTTGGTTGTCGAACAACAGATGGTTTATCAAACTTAGTGTCCACAGATTTTCCTTTGCATTTTTCAATGAGTTTCTTTAACTCACTTATTGCAATGTTCTTGTCTTGCAGTTGAGCTTTCAAATCTTGTATTTCAAAATATTGTTCACGTTCCTTTCGAAATACATTTGACGCCTTTTCTTTGCAAACTGTGTCATTTTTCAGTTGTTCTTGACATTGTTGTAAAGCGATTTCAAGAGAAATTGAGTGTTTTTCTAATTTAGCAAAACTTCGTAAAAGCTCAGTGTAAATCTCTTTACTTACAAATTCAGTTTGTTCAGAAAGCTTTTGTGCAAGACAGTCACATTCCCTGACTTTATGAAGATATAAGCATTGTAATTCAGTGATCTCATCTAAATCAGATGAAGATTGCAAATAAGAACACATAACATCTTTAGACACACATTCTTGCAAAAGCATATCATACATGTTGGAAAATTCTGCCTTATCAGATTCAAGTTCATCAATTTCATCTTCAAGAGATTCAACGTACTTTAAATCTGCATGCATTTCTTGCTTAAGTTCATGTACAAATGCGAAACTATCATTCTGAGTCTTAAGGGCAAGGGGCATCAAACATGTCTTAACTAAGATTTCCATATCTTGAGCAGTTAGGTTACAGAGATGAAGATGGTCTTTTGAATGTTTTACCCATGCTTGATTGACAATTTCGTTCAGATGATTAATGTTGTTTGTCATGACATTATATGCTTGTCTACTTTTGCTTACTGATTTAGACACTGGTAAGAAATCTATGTTTTTGAAAACATTTGGTTTTGTTTTTACAAATGATTTTCTCCACATTTTCTTTCTTATTTCATTTGCCTGTGCGAACTGAATTTCATAATGCTGGGTTGGGGGTTTGAAAATTTCATAAAGACTATTTAACTTCGTGTAGTCAAATGGTTTGACTAAGTCTTTATTCAATTTAGATCGACTCTTGTCAGCAAGAGTCAAGATCTCTTCACTATCGGGGATGAGTCTGGTTGCTGGACCAGATTGAGCCTTTTTGTGGTACATTGGATTGGCAAAGGTAGGTCTTCCATTAAATGTAGAGCATTTGGGCGCTAACATTTGAATGGTTTGGATTGATTGACCTCGTTTGTAAACAATTTCATTCAGAAATTTTATTTGGTGTTCCATTGAAATCATTTTGTCAATATCTTTGTCTTCCCTAAGTTTCAAATCCGTTATTACCTTTGTTTTCTCCTTGACAAGACCTTCGTAATGTGACTTGGTTAAAAGACTCTGTTTGACTAACTCATCATGTTTCTCTTTGACAACTGAAATTTCATAGGCTTTAACTTTTAAACCTTCTTTTATGTCAATTTCTTTTTGAGCTAATAGTCCTAGAGTTTCATTTAACTTACGTTCAAGTTTGTCATAGTCAACAGTACGATCATTAAAAGCCTTGTACCTCTCAAACTCAGTCTGTTTGTTTTGAAGTGCAACTAAACAACTATCCCGGATACTATTAGATTCTCCTAGAGTTCTACTAGTTTCCGCAAGAATAGATTTGCACTCAGTTAACTCTTGAGTCAATGTTGCATTTGCTTTCTTTAATTGCTTTTGAATCTTTTTATTTTCATCGACATCAAGCTTTAAATTAGCAATTAAATTAGCAAGTGCAACACGCTCATCATCACATTCTACATCATTTTGGTCATCCTGAATATCATTATCACACATATCCGGTGAGTCAGGAATGACATTACTATCACCCGTTTCCACTACACATGTGTTACTAATGGATTCAGATTGGTCAAAATGTTGTATGTTATTGATAAACAAATTATCGTCAGTATCGTATTGTACCTGTTCCAATGGCTCAGCATTTGTGCCTGAGTCTACATTAGGAACCTCCTGAATCTTTGCCATGTAACTGTATTGTGCTTCCAACTCTTGTTCATCAATCTCTTCATCCGTGTCTGCTAGCCAGTCAGATTGCTTTGCTTGAAGTTGAACACCTTTCTTAGCTTATTTACACAGCAACATCTTTTCCTTGTGATACGTGGAGTCTGAAGCATCAATTGTTGCCGTTTTGATCAGTGTGGACACCCTGAGGATGCCAGCGTGCATTCTCTTATGGTGCATTTGAGAGCTTCTTTGTGAGTGTTATTAGACACAAAAACCCACCATCCCCTTTGTGCTTCAACCATTGGAAGACGTGGCCTTTGATTGAGAGGGAGCTTAAGTAACCCTTGATTTGACTGATATAACCTCGCCATTGTTCTTGAGAGCTCTTGAATTGACAATCGCAAACCATTAATTATCAAAATCCCCTGATTTACCCTGGGGTTAAATGTAGGGACGAAGGGTGAACATAAATAGTTCGCGCCCACTTTTGTGACAGTTAAATTGGTTATAACTTTAGGGAGTTTGCAACATTTGGACCCTTGTGTTCTCTTTTCCATTTTCTAGTTATAAATAATCTTTATCGAAAGTGCAAATAAGCCCTATTTGTGATATAAAAGAAAGTAGGCTTTGTTTTGGGTTTTATGATCCGGGTATGGCCCAATTAGAGGTGAGGGCTATTTTTGGATTTTTGTGAAAGTTGAGGGTGAAAATGGAATATTGTGGATCTTGTTGACTTTTGTTGACCAATGATTAACTGGATTTGACTGATGCTTGACTTTCCTGGCTTCGGTCTTTTGATTCTTGGCTCTTTTTGTACTCTTCTGATTACGTGTCCGTGCTTGCTCTGCTTTTGACTGTTTTCTTGTGATTTTTGATTTATCCGTACCTTCATACAACAAAACACAATACAAGCAATTTTTTGCCATTTTTGGTCTGTTTGGGTTTAATTGGGTTATTTTAGGTACAAACGGATATGTGTATTCTACACTTATCAAAATTCCCCAAACTAAACGATTGTGTGTCCTCACGCAATATCACATGCCTTATAACCAAATACCTCGAAACTTCCCCAAACTAAACCTTTGAAAAGTATCAAAGATTTTTTTGTTGAGAATAGCTAACTAGATCACAAGATATAAACCACCCGATTTCCCATTTATTCAAAGATTTTTTCTCTTTTAAGATTTTTTCTGATAAATTAACTAACTAACACAACTTATTTTGTTTACTATATTATGTTTTCTTACCTCATTGGTACCACTTTTAGGATCATGAACAAAAAAAGCACAAATTAAGTTCAAAAAGATAACTTCATCAACCCCTGATTTTTCACTTTTCCCATGCTAAGCTTAAAAATAAGATCATGTGATTAATTACAATTTCAAGACACAAACACTACTCATAAATATTAAGTGTGACTTACATTTCCCTCACTGTGACTCTACGTTTTGCTATCTCAAGATTTTACTTAAGTCATATACCCGAAGGCTCTTTAAGACTTGTTTCGATACTTATTAATTCCAAAAATAAAGCGTAACGGTTAAGAACGCAATAATTAGCTCCTAGCCCTTTTCAAAAGATCAAATGTCATCAAGATTAAAGTCCACATCGAGGCAACCAAAATTTGGCTTTTATTAGGTTACTTAAGCAAGGCACCATTCATGTCATATACCCGAAGGCTCTTTAAGACATAATGGACCAATCTTATTTGCACCATATACCCTTAGGCTCTTTAAGGTACAAAGTAAGACAAGAATTAAGCAACATTATTATACCTCAGTCCTTTAGAAGGCTACAACATCGGCCACGCCTCCGACAAGATTAGCAAACATTTCGACATCGGTAACTTCTTGACCTTTAATAAGGCTTGAACATCTTAATGAATAGCCGACAAGCATACACCAAACTATTATCAGTCCCTTGGATTATTAATTGAATCTACTTATCCTAAAAACCCTAAGGCCTTTAAGAATAAGCAAAATATTCTTTATATGATACATATCATATCCAATTAAGTATTACCTGATGTGAACACATCCTAAATCCCAAAGAAACTAAAGAAAAACTACTAATAGCAACTAATTACCCAAAAAAACCATATAATCACTTTTTATTAAACATATTATATATAGAGGTTGAAAAAGCTAATGGGATAAACATACCACAATAATAACATATTACTTGAAAGAAAACCACAATTCAACTTTAATGTCATGACTTATAAATAACACTATCATTTCTTATTCTTCGCAATTTAAAATCTCTAAGAAAAGGAATTACGCTGTAACAAACGCGAATCTTAGCCAAAAAAAAACCAACACGGCAAATTTAAAATCTATCATGAGATTAGCACAAGTCTTCATTTACTAATGATTCAAGTCTAGCATGTTTAAAGTCTGCATAAGACTAGCACAAACTATCATCATTAATTGTTAAGGGAGAAAGCTAGAACTCTACACGTACGATCGGGTCAAAAATTACTTCTTATTCTTACCAACGGAAAACCTACATTCGTGTCTTAACACTTATTTTATATTTATATTTAATTTAATATATTTATTTTTAATTATTATTTTTTTAATATTTTAATATATAATGACTAAAATTAAAATAATTTTGTGTTATTTTTGTGGAAAAATAGGTTACGTGAAGAACAAAAAAATAAGCAAAGCAACATCAAAAAAAAAAACAAAAAATCGATAGATTCCCTCCCCAAACTAAAACGAAACATTGTCCTCAATGTTCTAAAGTCGGGAAACACACTCCTTACGAAAATCTAAGCCTTTATGAGGTATACAAAGATAAAACGTTAATCGATCATTGTGAAATGATATGGAATCCTCCCCAACTAATTTCACACAAATGATGATGACGCTTGAGATGAACGGGACAAATCAAGCAGATAGCGAGAGTCATATATAAATTGGTTGGGTAGAAATCTGCATAAAACACAACAAACACAGCAACAAACATCGAGAAATCGAATTGTACGAAGCCGTTCTCAACACAACACTTTATGATAAGAAGATAAAAAGGAAATAGAAAGGAAAGCATAGGTGTAAAATCCTATGAAGCGGCCTTAGTTTTTTAATCACCCTGAGTCGGCAAGCTCGACTTATCCCCTGAATTATTTGTCCTTTATGGAAAGTCTGGAGGTGCCGAGATAACCAATAGGTGGGTTATTCCCTCCATAGTGTGCTGTAAGACGTGCCATTGACTTTGAAAATCAAACATCGTTTCGGCAATGCGACATTTGGCAGTGCCAAAAGGAATAAATTCGTGATTGTGAATGGTCCGGACTATCGGGATTTGTAGCTATCCGAGAAAATCTTTAAATTCGAGAGTTGAAAAGGAGGACTATGATCACCAACATTGAAGATTCGTTCTTTAACTTGGAAATCCGTGTAGTTTTCGTATAGTCTTTAACCGAATTAGAATTTTTAGCGAATTCACGTAAACTTAACATGATCAACGAAGCTGCCTCTTAGGGTCAGTAGTTGTGAGCTTTTGAAGATCGCCCGCGGTCTTTAAATCCAGTGACATGCTTAACAGCCCCAATATGCTCGTGTGCTAGCTCGACAGTAAGCGAACAATCAAAAGAAGATCAACGCTTTTTCCATAGACTAACTTATACGGAGTACATCTAAAATGGAGTTGTAATCGTCCTAAAGCCCAAATGCGTATCATCTAGTAGTGTCGACCATAAGCAACGGTTTTCCCCAAGCGTCCTCCAATGTCCAAAATTCTTTTTAGACCTCGAATTCAGACTTCAACTGACCACACGTTTGAAGGTGGTTAAGCGAGTCGAAAGACGATGGGTGACACCATATTTAGAGACATAAACTTCACAAATTTTGTCGTTACAAAAATTGTCCCACACGATCGCTATGATGCTCTTAGAGCACCGAATCTGGAGAAAGGGATTTTAAGAACTTAACATCTACTCGAGCATCGTTGGTGTGGAGCGCTTATCGCTTCAACACATTTGATAGATAATCCGATGGCTACTAAATATATATTGATACCACTAGCGACGGAAAAGTCCATAAATCAATTCCCTATACATTCGAAAATTTCACAAAACATGATTAGCATTTTGAGTGCTTCTCATCACAACGATGAGAGATTTTGCCTTGTCTTTGACATGCATCCACAAGATTTGAACAAATTCGAAAAGCATCCTATAAAACGTAGGCCAAAAAGAAACCGGCATCAAAACCTTTCTTGGCTGTAAATAGGCATCGTAGTGTCCCCACCGTGGGTCCACTTGACAAGCTACGAGAATTTCGAGAGCTTTCTATGCCAACTACACAAACCTACGGATATTTGATCCGCACAAGACTTGTAAAAGAAAAGGTCTCCCAGAAATAATAGTTTTACACATTAAATAACTTGTTTCTCTGAGTCGACAAACCTTTTAATGACTTTCCCCGCTTGTATTAGCAAAGTCGGCAAACCACGGGGTACTTTGGTCTTTAGAAGTTAACATACTTAAAGTCTATAAAGGAAAAGTCTCGGTAATCTCTTTTGGATCAAAAACATTTTCGTAAGGGTTTTCAAGACGAGAAAGGTGATCGGCTGCATAGTTTTCAGCTCCCTTGGTATCAATAACCTTAAAATCAAATTCCTAAGAAGTAAGACCCATCGCAGCAATCTTACCTTGGCTCTTTCTTATTAGAAAGGTATTTCAAAAGCAGAAAGGAGCCGTGAAAAACAACACTTTTGTTCATAGATTGAGATATGATCGACAACTACTCAAACAAAGCGTAAACAACTGCAAGCATCTCTTCTCCGTTGTTGAGTAGTTTTGTTCTTGCTTCAGTCATCGGGTCTTGCTAGCGTAATGAATTAGTCGAAAATGCTTCTCATTCTTTGCCCCTAGGACCGGCACCTATTTTCATAAACACTTGCATCGCACATGATTACAAAAGGTTATGTGTCCCAATTCGAGCAATGAGAATTGGAGCTTCAGGCAATTTCATTTTCAAGTTAAATGCTAGGAATGCAATCTTCCGACAAAATGAAAGGAGTGTTCTTTTCTAAGATATGGGCTCATGGGTCTAGAGATTTTAGAAAAGTCTTTGATAAATCCTTCGATAGAATCCAGCATGGCCCGAGAAAACTTCGAATTCCTTTAAACTTCCGTTGGGTGAGGTACTTAAAATTACATCAACTTTAGAGCCTTAATCGACTTCAACTTCCTTTATCTAGAGATCTTAGTTCCTTAACATGCCTTCTTTAACATGAAATGGATCTTTTCCCAATTTAGTGCTAATTGGTGTCTTCACACCGTTTGAGCATTTTGTCTAAATTGGCAAACACGAGGAAAAGAATCACCAAAAACTGAAAAAATCGTCAATAAAAACCTCCATCATTTTTTCTAACAGTCGTGAAAAATGGCCATCATACAAACGTTGAAAAGGTACTGTGTGCATTGCACAAACGAATGCATATGCCAGATACGCGAAAGTTCCATGATTCGGCATGCGAAAGAGTTTCTCTGATCTTTAGATCAATCAGGATTTGAAAAATACCCTGAAAAACCATCTAAGAAACAATAAAATTCGTTGCCCTGGCTAATCGCATCTAAAACATATTGTCCAATGAATGGTAACGGGTAAAATCAAAATGGTCTTGTACAAGTGCTTCGTTCCAACTTCGATAGTCGAAAGCAAAACTCTCCATCTCGTGACTAATTCTTGTAGGCACCACTCATTATCTCTTCGTTCGTGGACAATGGCATACCAACTTTTTAGGAACACAATGGACCGGACAAACCCATGGACTAATATGAGATTGATAAATCAATCCGCGTCAAGAGGTTTACTACATTCTTCTTGATTACGTCGTGGATTTTGAGGGTTAACCCTCCTTTGAATGTTTAACGAAGGTTCTGTAATCATCATCTAAAAGATGTTGTGAGAGCAAAACTCTGGATCTAAGCCTCGGATATTAGAAATTTCCAAGCAATCGCTTGTTTGGTTTTTGAGAACGTAATGAGTGAGGTCTTTTTCATCATGGCTTAAATCTTTTGAAATTATGACAGGAATCTTGTTATTCTCCTCTAAAACGCATACTCGAGATGCGGAGTAACTTCTTTAAGTTTGATTTCGAGAATCACAACTTTGTCATAAGAATATAGCATAATCGAGTGAAGGACATCTTTGTTCAACAACTTTAAGATCTTTTAGAATTTCCGGTAAAGTGATCAACTTAGGTATAGGTGAGGTAATGGATCATTGTTTGAAGCGAAAGTGCCTCGAGAATGGAGAATGTCCACCCACGGATCGTAGTACGTAGCATTGTAAACTGGTTAAACTGTGTTCATGCCTCGATAGCTATAAAATCACCTGTCTTCCTCAAAGAGTAGAAAATTCTCTTTTAACAAAAATGAATAATATGGATATGAATGTGAACCAATCGGAATCGTAGTACTGAGAAGGATTGTTTGTAAGCAACAGAATCGAAAATCCACGTACTTCTTGTGAGTACCTCTTCACGATGTGACATCGATTAGATCAACCTTCATAAATGATTCAGATTGATGTATAAAAGGAAAGGTGCATCACCACATATAAGGTTAGACGATAGATCATGCATTCCTAGAAGACAACTCGCTCCTTAACTTCGTAACATCGAATAAAGCATGAGTCGTCCTAGAGAAAGGGTGGCCCGAGTATTAACGTTACTATCAACAGACTGCTATAAAATCATACACCAAACTCGCGGGAAAGTAAAATTTATCCCTACTTTGCCAAAAAAACAGTTTATTCGGCTAACACCGTTGGTTTGGAAATTGGATTTCGGAAATCGGCTAATTCTAATACCAATTTATTGTTTTGGTTTAGGCCCTGGAGTTGAAGCTTTTTCAAATGGATAAAGGCATAGATTTGATACTAGCCACCAAATCGGCAATGCTAAGTAACTATCAAACTCCGACAAATCACCAAGGAATAGAAATATCGACCGGTCACACAAGCTTTTCTGGAAGTGGTTTTCAGGATAACCGCACTACAAATTTCATTCAACGTCGTTTGGGTTAATTCAATTACCTTGTCTTGTTATTTAAATCATTTTAAACATTACGCAAACTTTGGCATATGAATTCGAGCATTACCGTCAAAACTAATCTCAAAATGAAGGTTTCGAAAGATTACCATAAACTGATTGATAAAGAAGTCACTTATTCACGAATCGTTGTTTTTTGAGTTCTCGATGGGAAAGGCAAATTAGGTTGGTCTTGTTAGCAAACAAAGAAGGTTCTCGATTGGTTCTTTTCTTTGTATTGTTCCTAGTACCAATGGAGGAGGTTTAGGGATGTTTTTCGGGTGCTCCGGTTAAGCTCCGTATTCCTTTTGTCACCTCACTTTCCTTTTCCACACCCGGGCGTGGATATCGGAGGTCCATCGTATGAAACACAACTAACGAGTTGAATTGCCTTGGCTTCATCTAGATTAGAATGGTATTGCTTTGGTAACAACTTTGAACTTAAAGCTTGGTTAGTATTGCCTAAATCATTAATCTTGGTGCAAAGGCTTGTTAACAAACTTGTAACATTTGTCATTTGATTTTGCAAACCTTGATTTTGATTTGCAACATCTTTAATACCGCAATTTTCGTTTTTGCATTGACGTAGTCATTCCAAAATCCGTATTAGACACACTATTTATTGGAGGTTGGAATGTAAAACTTGATTGATTGGTGTTGGTATGGTGAGCTTGATAAACATGATTTTTGTTTGATTTGACGGTATTTGATTAAAAAATTCCCCTTTTTTGATTGAATTGAAATTCTTCCCTTGGTAACTAGGTTTGATTTCCTTGATGCGTTTGAACATTCGGGATGATTGAAACCCGTGGTCTCATTTGACATGCCAAATTGGGTGGTTGGTTTCTTTGTAGAAAATTGCCCACGGCTGCGGTTTGTTGAAATTGTTGGATGTTGTCATGAAAAACGGGAAAATCGTTTCCACCTCTAGTTAACGGACAAAGGTTAAAATTGTGATTCGATCCACAAGTAACACATACTTCCACCAACCGCTTGACGGGTGCAGAGTAGTAACAACTAAAGCTTTCATTCATCATCATTTGGTTCATCTTGATAGTCCAATTAACCTCGAGAGAACGGACTATTTTGTGCATATCGAAAGAAATTAATTTAGAAGGTGAATAAATTAGAAAGATGACAACCATACCACTCTTGAATCCTTTGCACGACTTTTGGGAGTAACTAACTTTGACTTGCATTCAATAATCGCTAAACCTTCTTGAGGCATCATGTCTAAGAAATTGCCACCTCGCAGCGGAATCCCCCTAAAAAAGGGCATTTTGATCGTATTAATTCAAAGATTGTAAAAAATATCGAGTTGGTGTAGTTCCGAGAAGCCATGGTGAGGACATGTGGACGAAGGAGTCCCTTTAAAAACGTTCACATGCTTCAAATTGAAGGTTTCCGTTCGTTTTTGGTAAAAAGGTAATGATCTCATTCCCGATAATAAGTGGTTTTTTTGATTTGAAGGTGGGAAAGTAAATTGATTCATAATTTTGAAACAAGGGTCGTACCCCATGTAAAATTGATCTAGGCGAAGGTTTCCTTGTCTAACCAATCTCCGGGCTTCACCGTCTAGAGAGAGAAGGAAAAACAAAGCTTTAACGAAGTGTTCGAACCTACGGGATCGAATAAACGTTAAAGTGACCATGTTTGAAAATCGAAGGTGATTGTGAGGATCATGTCTACCCTGAAACTTATTACTATTGCGCACAAGAATGATTAAAGGTTGCTTAAGCTCGAAATTATTAGCATTTGACGTGGAACAACTATAGCATCTTCATGACCCTCGATGGGTGCTTGTAACATTGTGTGCCAATTGTTCAATCGTCTGCCATTGAATAACGATTTTGTTCAAAACAATTGGTTCACAGTTTTCCAACAACCGAAGAGTTTTGTTGTCGACTCTTCGAGATTGCGAACGAGTTTGCTCATAAAAAGAAAAAACTATAATCAAAAAGCAAAACTTTACACTAGATTTATTTAACAATAGAATTTTAAACGGTACACACTAAAGATACTAAAGATATAAACAACTACTCATCACGTAGCTCTTAAAATTGCTTTTCAAGGTGAGCCGTATTTCGAAAGACACAATTGGTGCAAGTGTGTTAATCTTTGAGTTCGATTGGGAACCAACAAGTTCAACGCGGTAGAAATTTAGAAAGTGATAACACTACCAGTTGAGAAGGTAATATTTTGGTAATTTTTACCCCAATTGGTGATTTTTATTTCTTAATTAAAAAGGAAGAATTTGTTTTTTATATTTTTGATTTATTCTATTTTTTTAACTTTACTTATACTAAAAGAAATGAAAAATAATTTTTTACGTTTTAAAATTTATTATATTTTGGATTTTGAATTTTAAACAAGAACGAAACTCTCCGAGTGAAAGGATCTTCAAACCAAATCAACAAACACAAAACGTAGGAATCTTAAACACTAGTCCCCGACAGTGGCGCCAAAAACTGATTTGTAGTTTTATATACTATAAAATATATAAAAAAAAATACTTCAAAGATGCAATTAAGAAAATTCACTCTCAAAAATATAAAATAATACGTTATATTAAACCGGTCAAAATATGATCACCCGGGTTCGTTTTCCCTTCCCCAATGACTAGTGAAATTGAAACCTCGTTTAAGTCCGGATTTTGATTTGAATAAGCAAATATATTTTTGATAATCTATATCTAACTAAATAAAAGCAATTTAAAACAATTAAACTAATTACGGAAAACAAATAAAATGTGTCAATTAAGTAAGTAAACAAAGTTTAATCCTCTAAAAAATGTTAAACTAAAATTATAGAACCTAAGATATGATAAACAGGAAATTTTAGGAAAAAAGACAAACATATTTTTTGGCTTTTTATGATTAAAAGCTACATGATTTTACAAAAAATTTAAACTAATTAACAAACAATAAAAAATATTAAAACCTTAAAAAGAAAGTCCTAAAATTTATAAAAAATTACACTAAATTAAAGAAGATGTCAGAATTTATTAAAAATAAATGCCACTAATTTTATCTTTTTATAATAGTTTGATTAAACTAAATTAAAACCTAACCCAATTATAAATTATAAATTAATTAAAACGAATTAATAACTAACATAGGGACTAACTGTGGTAAAAGACTTAAGGCTAATGGGCCAAAACAATTTTAACAGGTAAGATTAACTGAGAAACAACTAAAAACAGAAAATACAAGAATGGTCCCGAGTTCCTAACCCGACAACAAACTAAATCCAAATAAGCTTTAAAATAAGGTGAGAACTAAAAGTGTTTTTTAGGAAAAACTAAAAGAGAGAGAATTTTGTAAGAACGCTATAGGAGAACATCTTTAATGAAAAGACTTATACTAAAAAGCCACAATTAAGCCAATAAGAGCTTATTTTTCCAGCTGACCTCAAAAAGTGGGTTTAACCCTTGTTTTTAGAAATAAGCTACAAAAAACTTCAATTCTAGTTTCAAAATGTAAAAGGAAAAGAGAGATCTAATGAGATTATATGTGCTTAAACCTAAAATGAAAAGATAATAGAGTAAAAGGTACTTTTAGACTACTGAAAATGAGGAGGAAACAACCAAACTCAGAAAATAAGGCATTTTAGCACAAAAACCAAATAAGCTAAAAACTTTAAAAAGCTAAAGTAGATTCTAAATCTTTAACGACTTATCAAACTACTTATAATCTATCTATATAAACTGAAAAATATAGAATCATAAGCTAAATTAACAAATTAAAATCCTAAAATTCCTAAGTACTGTTTTTGGCTTTTTAACTTTTTAAGGACTTTTGACAGCAAAATAAGCTAGGAAAATAAGCTAAGAAAATATAATCCAAGACTTATTCAATATTAATCTATAACTAGACTTTAACCTACTTGAATCTAAGAGCCCAAATCCTGTTCTTACTTAACTAAAAATTAAGCCAAAAGTAGTAGTACTAACTGTGACAGCAATACTAACTTTTTAGTTAGTACTGCTACACTTTGGTGAATTTTGGCAGTAATTTAAGCTAACTAATAAGCAATAAATCTAAATCTATTACCTAATCTATATTAAGCTACCTCTAAACTATATACTACCTTAATTTGAAAAGCTAAGTCCTAAGATTACTTGGCTTAATCTTAAGCCAAAAAGTTTGACAGTAGTACTAACTTAATGTTAGTACTAGGTGCACTATGCACAATCAACTCAAAAAGTGCAGGCTTCCTAAGGGAAATCCAGCACTTATAAACACAATCACTAGAGTTGTTAAACACAGTGCAAAAAAGATCTACGCCTTTTGAGGGCTTAGATCAAAATATGCACAGTTGAAAATTTAAGAAAAATCACTAGTGCCTGTCAAGCTTTAAAATAAGCTCAAAACTTTTTCATTTTACAAAATCTAACCTGATAAAATGTCTTTACCTAACTGTCTAAAAGTAAACACGAAGTGACTCAATACAAAATGCATAATTAGATTTGACTCTTTGAGGTCAAACCTCTTAAACCAAACACCCTTAAAAACTATTAACAAGATTTTGAGAACAGCTTAAGGAGAAAATCTAATGAACAAATTTTAACTACCGATGATATTTGCTAAAACAAGCTTAATAAACAGAATTAACACTGAATTTAACTAAAATCAAAGATTAATACTATGCTATCAATATGTTTTGTTTTTTACATAAGTTTTTATGATGCTATATGAAAAATAAAGATCTAGACTAAAAGCAAAAACAGATGAACATCTAAGATTAATAAGCTAAACTAAACACAAATAAGTTCTAATAAGCAAATAGAATAAGCAAATAAGCAATGATAAGCATATAAGCTTTAACTAGGCAATTTAAACTAAAATTAGAGAAAAATAAAATGAGACAAACTTACTTGAACCTTTCGCTAAACAAAAGGACCTATAAATGGGCAGCTACAAGCTCCCCCAGCTATTAATAAGCAAGGTATAAGTCCTAAGTGAATCTTCTTCCAATTTAAGTACCCCTTCCAAAAAGCTCAAATCCATAGAGTCCATATCAATGTAAGTTAAACTGGTTTGAGGGTTTAGTAAGTATTAATACTGAATTAAAATAAGCTTTATTTCATCTTATAGACTGAAAGAGGCTTAAAATGAGCTATTAGTCTATTGAGACAAATTTGCTTATAAACATCTTTGAATAAACAATATAAAAGAGCATAAAATATTTAAACTAAATTTCATTAATAAAAGTTACTGGTTACATTACTTAAAAAAAAAAAAGAGAAGGGGAAAATTACATTTAAGAAAAATACGAATTTTAAGATAGACAAAATTAACTACAAACTAAGATGGGGGGTTTGTTTGTGGTGTGTTATAAGTATGAGGCCAATTTAAAGTGCCTACCTTGGATCCTTCTAGCTCTTGCCTTGCTCTCCAATCCTTTTAATCCTGGCCAATCATTTCTTAAATCATTTGAGCATTAATTGTGGCCGTTTGATCAAGCTAAGGACACCGTGAGTATTGAGTGCGTGCCATTCTCTTATGGATGCAATTGTGCTATCTTTTGAGAGTTTTTAAAGCACGAAAAACCCACACTCCCTTTGTTTCATTCTTCTATTGATAACGTGGCCTTTGATTGAGAGGGAGCTTAAGTAACCCTTGATATGACTGATATGACCTCGCCATTGTTCTTGAGAGCTCTTGAATTTCCAATCGCACCCTGGGTTAAATGTTAGGGACGAAGGGTGAACAGTAAATAAAGTTTCCGCGCCCAATTTTTTGTAGTTAAAATTGTTATAACATTGGGGAGTTTTGCACATTTGGCCCTTGTGTCTTCTTTTCCATTTCTATTAAAAAATCGTTCGAAAGTGCAAGATTAGCCCTTGTGGTTGTTATAAAAGGAAAGTGGGCTTTGTTTTGGGTTTTATGATCCGGGTATGGCCCTCTTAGAGAGGTGAGGAGCTATTTTTGGATTTTTGTGAAAGTTGAGGGTGAAAATGGAATATTGTGGATCTTGTTGACTTTTGTTGACCAATGAATGACTGGATTGACTGTAGTCTATGACTTTCCTGGCTTCGCTTTGTTCTTATGGCTTCTTTTTGTACTCTTCTAAATCTCGTGACCGTGCTTGCTTACTTTTGACTAATTTCTTATGAATTTTTGAATTTAACCGTACCTGCAACACAAAACACAAATAAAATCAAAATTTTTTGCCAATTTTGGTCTTTTTGGGTTTAATTGAGGGTTATTATAGGTACAAACGGATTATGTGTATCTAAACACTTATCACTAATAGTCCTAGAGCTATCATTAACTTATGTTCAAATTTTGTCACATTTCAACTGTAACGATCATTAATGGCCTTGTACCATCTCAAACTCAGTCTGTTTTATTTTTGAAGTGCAACTAAGCAACTATCCCGAATACTATTAAGATTCATCCTAGAGTTCTACTAGTTACCACAGCAAGAATAGAATTATTGCACTTAGTTAACTCTTAGTCATGTTGCATTTGCTGTCTTTAATGCTTTGAATTCTTTAATTTTCATCGACATCAATCATAAATTAGCAATTAATTAGCAAGCGCAACACGCTCATCATCAAAATTCTAACATCATATTGTTCATCCTTAATAACATTAATCACACATATCCGGTGAGTCAGGAGAGGCATTACTATAATCCGTTTCCACTGCACATGTGTCAAGATCTGCTACAGCAGCCATCAACTCAAACTCTTCAACTTGGAGTTGGATTCCTACTTCTTCCTTTTGAGCAATCAACAACTGAGTCTAAAGATAAGCAGCATCCCTTCTCCTTGGTCTGACTGTACAGTTCCTAGCAAGATGACCCAATCCTCTGCAGTTGTAACACCTTATCTGATTACCATTATTCCCAATCGCATTACCCTTAGCCCGTGCTGCTATAACATTTCCATCCCCATGCTGATTTGCAATTTCCGAAACAACACTAAGCCCATTATGATTTCCAACATTCTGAACACTCGGATTCTGACTTGCATTTAGAATAACCTGATTCCCAACATTCTGCATTGCATTCGGTCTAAACTGGTTCCCAACATTATCTTCAACCATTAGCATTTGTCTGTCTTGATCCATATTCATACCCGGTTGTGCAATCTGCATGCTGCTAGGGTTTGATGAACTTCTTTGGTTGTTATTTGTTGGAGTGGTATCGTTTAGAGTAAATGCCTTAGCCATGAGTGCAAGTGCCATGTTAAATGCAGTCGTGGGATTTGAGATATCTCCTGGATTTTGCATTGGATGTTGCAGGTAGTTCATGTTGAATGAAGGTTGTGAGACAAAGTTGTTGTTGGGTTGTGGATGTTGCATGTAGGTAATGAGTGATGAGTGATCTGGGTGACACGGTGTTTGAGTGTTTGCCATTAATGCCAAAGGATCATGTGTGTTTGCAATTCGTTGTGCTCTAAAAGCATTGATGTCTTGCTGAGTCGACATTGCAAAAGTGATGTGAAATAAGGGTCTTGAAGTGTTTGAGCAGTAGCAACAAGTGCTAATGGGTTAGCATTCTTGGCCATTCTTTCAGCACGGAGTTCATTAACTTCCTTTTGGTATTGTTTCAGAATGTCAAAGAGCTTATGGTATGAAACTTCATCCAACTTGTGTTGTTGCTTCACAATTGTGACAAATCTTGACCATTCTGGTTGAAGTTGTTGAAGAAATTGAACATTGACTTGCATCGTAGCAACTGTCAAATTGTTTCTGATCATTTCATTCATCATCTTGTAGAATCTTGTGTAGTAAGACTCAATTGTTTCTCCATCGTGAGAGGTGAATTGACCAAACTCCCAAAATAAGTTTGTCTTGACATCTTGAATATTGAGTGATTCACCTTGTTGTAGCCTTTCGATGGCTTCCCACATTTCTTGAGCTGTCTGACATGCATCAACAGTTGAGTATATTTCATCTCCAATTCCAGTCAATATCAAATGAATCGCTTCTTTTTCTGATTCAAAATGAGCTCTGTTTTCAGGAGTCATATTCATAACTGTCTCGACTGTTGTTTGTTCAGGAACTGGTGGAGAATCCTCTGTTGCAGGAACAGCTGGTGTTGTGACAATCGTTGGAGTGTAAGGACCTTTGAGAATGCACTTCCGTAAGGCATCACCATTTGGTCTTGTATCAATGTATCGTAAGAACCGTGATCGCCATTGTGCATATCGTCCTGTTGCAAGCATTGGTGGACGATCCCTTGAACCAGCTGCCATTATGTTGTTATGCATTTGACTGTCGGTTGTGGAAGTTACAATTGGAGTTGTCATGATGAATGATTTAAGAATTATGAAGTGAAAAATGATTTGTAGGATCTTAAGCAGGTAAAGTGATTGTTGTTGTTGTGGAAAACTATTTTACGGGATTTTACAAGTCTTGACTAAACCGAGAAAATACAAGAGTATTTCGCGGGATTTTACTAAATCAAGAAAAACCATAAAAATAGAATTATTGTTGGTGAAATCGTTGTTGTCGTTGAAGAACGTAAGCTTTTGAAACGATTAATGAGCTTAAAACGTTGAACGGTGCACAAACGATTCACTTTAAAGCACTAACGGTTGAATTAGATGCACTAAGGACTAACTGTGCAATCTATTTTCAACAAGAAAGGTTGTTATTGCAACAAGAGACTTGTGGTGAAGTAGACTTGAACGACCTTAACCAAGACATACTCGGACGTTCGGGAACTTTCATGTAAAGTGAACTTGTTGAAATATCGGGATGTGGGGCATGCGGAATCCTTCTTTGCCATGTCCAAAGAATGCTTGTTTTGAACGAGGTATAAGCAAACCATGCTTCTAACTCAAATTAGCATTGATTTCAGGAAATTACAATTGCATCCTCGTACCCCTCGTGGGTGCTTAGGACAATTGAGCCATAGTCCGGGGTACATCCAATCGTAGCTAGGGGAGGATCTGGGTTTTCAATCGGTTCTCCAAGATTAAAAAGGTTTCAACTACAGTGTGGGGCCTGTTGTTGATTGATGTGAAAGATTACGAGATTGGGAATGAGTCGCATAGCACTAATAAAATTTACAACACTAATTTTTTTTTTGTCTTATTTGTTTATCAAAAGTAAATTCACATTTTATTGTAATAAAGACAAACGAACAAGACAATTTAAACCTAATATCGACAAGCTCCTCGAAACTCTTGTCAAAAAGAAAAACGCACGAAAGAGCGGAAGGAATAGGAAAGCGCGAAACGATTAAAAACCTTTTTCCTTAGGTCGTAGTTCCAAAGGAACAACCCGCCTTAATACGCCCCTCATAGGAGTATTGTTATATCTTTTAAAATGTAACCGTACCTCGCAAGGTTGACACAAAAGAGATAAGTTTTGATTCTTTGGTTCGTGAACTTATTTATATAAAGCTTCCGGTTGAAAGCATTAATGAATAGATGATTATTTTATATGATAATTAAGGAAAATGATTATATATATATATATATATATATATATATATATAAATATATATAATATATTTATATAATAGAAATAATACTATAATCTATACTAAATACTAATAAAAGAAAATAAAAATATTATTTGTGTTTATATTTTAGAAATAAAAAGAAAAAATTTCACAAACGGAATTTAAACATTCAGCGAGGAAGGGTCTCAATGCCCCTAAACGTCAAACAAACACGAAACTCGGTTCACAACGAGCCTCCCCCCGCAAGACGGCGGCCAAAAATTGATTGGAATTGTTAAACTAAACTTTTATATATATAATATATAATAAAATATATAGAATAAGTATAATCTAAAAATAATCAATGAAACCTAAGAAGTAGAATATAAATATTCCCGGGTCCGTTTATAAATACCCCAAAGAGGCTGTTGCTTGAAATCGAATACAGTCGGAAAAATTGGAGTTTGAAATGAATATTAATGATTTTTGGGAGTAAGAAAGCTAAATTAATCAAAATAACAAAAACGATTGAGAAAACCGTAAAATACGAAATTAAAAAACTGAAAAACGAGAGCTGATCCCAAACAAGGGTCAAAAACCTCAAAATCTAAAAATTAAACCCTACAAGAAATTTTTTACTTCTACATTCTACTCTAGGTGAGACACAATAATGAAGAAATGAAAAAGACTAGACCTGAAAAAAACGGAGTAAAAAAAACGAATGTAAAATGAAAATAAACAAAAACGGGGTGATAAATCCCTCTTTTAAAAAGTACGATGTTTTGCAACAAACGACCCTAAAACGCATCATATTTCTATTTTTCCCTAAAGACATGATAAAAGAAAATTTTCTAAAAAAGAAAAATATTTTTTTGATTTTTATTTAATTTATAGTGAATTAAAAACAGTTTAAATGAAAATAAAAGATTAAAATTAGTAAACGAAACTAGAAAATTCTCAAAAAATTCAGAAAAATAGCTTAAGTGATACTGGTCCTAGGAAAAATAAGAAAAAGCTGGCTGGCTTATTGAATAAGCCAGAATAAGCTCGAAATGGGCTGAAAGCTATATTAGACAAAGTGTGTACATTAATTAAATGGTGCAAAGTAGAACTGAAAAAGTCCCAAGGGCAAACGGTTAAGGTGTTGGTGTGTTGAACGGGGGGTGAGGGGTTCGAGTCCCACTCACACACTTTTTTTTATTTAGCTACAGTAACTCCCTTTTTTTTCTCTTTTTTTTATAAACTAATTAAGCTCATGACAATAAGCATTTTATGTAACTATAAGATTTTACAAAACCTAATCAATAAGCTGGAAAAAGCTCAAATGAACAGACAGTTTGCTTATATGGTTAAAATGGCTTAAGACCTTTCTTTTAAGCTTTTAAAAGAATAAATAAGCTACTGAAACATGCAAATAAGCAAACACAACTAAACACACAAGTACAATGAACAACTAGGAAGAAAATTTAACAAATTAGATAAGCCATATAAGCCAGAGATAAGCAAAATGAAACAGACAGAAATGCTGGTTATCACAAAAGGCACAAATGGCTTGGTTCCTTTTTGGCTTTTTAGACAATTTAAGCAAAACACTTAGGGAAATAAGCAATCACAGACACAAAAGCACATACAATAAGCAAATTAGAACAAAAGCCAATGATTAAAAATCAAACAATAAGCCAGAAAATCACCAATAAGCTAATGCCAACACTAGTATGCAAAACAGTTGAATGGGCTACTTTTGGCTTAATTATAAGCAACCTAGAGGTCCTCCTAAGGCCTGAGCTTCCTAGGGCTTATGAAAGAGCTTATTGGCTTTCTAAAAAAGCCAACAGCTTGAACTGAGTCCAACAATTGAGCTAGAAAAAATGACTTGAATCCCACTGTCTAGCACCAGGGGAAATTTTTGGTTCTCTTTGAAATTAAAAATTGCACAAAGAAAGCTTATGAATAAGCTATCAAATAAGCTCTAAACAAAAAAATGAGTTAAAACAGATGTAGTGTGGTTAGAAAAGAGCTTATGCTCAAAGATTGAAAAGCCAAAATCAAGTTAAGCTATCTGATAAATGTGATTAAAAAGAGGCAGTTTTTAAGACACTAAAATTTGACAAAATAATGACAGTTTTGAGAAGACAAAAGAAAACCAAAAGACAACTTATACTACTTTGTTTGACACTCAATAGGACTCAAAAGGATGGACTTAAAAGCTGGTTAAGCCAGCTTTATAAAATAAGCAAAATCAAAACTGGTTGCACCAACAGTTTTGAACAACAATAAGAAAAACTCAAAAAACAGTTTTACAACTAAAAAGCTTTGAAAAACAGATTAAAACAAACTTAAAAAGAGTTACTGAATTTAGCCCAATGACCCAAAAGGCTTTTATACCCAAATTGACCCATTTTGCTTGTTGTCCCAAACACCCCTTTAGACTTTTAAAAGCAGATTTTTAAGGCTATTAAGACTAATTTAAGCACAGGTTTTTAAAGATTAATACTAAACATGCAGTATTAAGCTATAAAAAGTAAAAATCAAAAACATTTAAGCCACTTTAATAAGCAAATAAGCAAAAAGTCAAAATAAGCAGATTTAGGCAGTTTTGTCAACTAACTTAAACAAAAATCAAATAAGCAAAAACCAAACTCAAATAAACATAAATAAGCATAAAAAAGGTAAAATAAGCAATGATAAGCTGAAATAAGCTGTTCTACAGTAAATGCAAGAAAAATAAAAAAGGGATTGTACCTTGACTCCTTGCTCAAAACAGGAGTAATTAAAACCTAAATAGCTCTAAACCCTACCCTTAGCTTATAAATAAGCATTACTAAGAACCCAATGAGCCTTCAATGACTGCTCATTCATCCAATAAGCTTAAATTCAGCACTCTCTTTTTTTCTTTTTGGTTTTTTTTTCTCTTAAATTCTTGTATTAAATTTAAACAGGTTGATAAATTACTTAATTGAGAACTTATATGAACTTAAAAAAACTAGTTAAGATAAAAACTTAGAACACAATTTAAGGAAATAAGCTGAATTCTCATTAAACTTTAAAAGAACATTACAAAGTAAAAAATTATACTAGTTTTTAACTAAAGACTACTGAACTCACTCCTTTTTTCTCAAGGGCTTACAAGCTTATATAGGACAATTCGAGCTAGGGCTCTTCTCTTTTTCTTTGTCTTCTTCCTATTTGTGTTTGTTTGCTGAGACAAAACAACTATTTGTGCTTGTTGTGTTGTAGAGACACCAGTCCCCATCTAAGCCCTCAATCTTGAGTGTTGCCCAATCAATAAATCACAACCATTGATCGAATGTAAGACCTAGGATTGGCCAGCGTTTCTCTTGACATATTGGTGGGGGTTAAGGAGGTGAAAGTTTTTTGGAAGGTGTGTGGTGAGGTCCAACGAGACAAGAAAGGGACTGGTTGTGGGGTTGGTGTTTTGGCGGGAAATGGAGTTGGAAGATATACAGTAGTTTAAACGCAGGGTGTGGGTTTGTGGATTTGGCAATAGTGGCCCCTCAACCTTTATAACTTTTATTCAAGAATGGTCCCTGTAGGGGGGTGGGGGAAGTTTTAGGATTAGGCAATTTGCACACTTCAGGTTATAAGGATATTACATGGTCATATCCTTTTATGGTACAAGTTGGACAGTTGGCAGATGTGGCCTTGTGGTATAATCTTTGGAGTATGGCACATGAGCCCCTTGGGCTTTTTGAAGGGTTTTGGGGCTATGTAAATTAAATGGGCCTTAAAGTCTTCATTTATACTACTCTTATCCGCCCATAGATGGGTGCGGTGTTTTACCCGTAATATTCTTCGATGTCGGCTTGACTTTGACTGTTGGCTTTTTGCAGTTGACCATTTGGTTGACTTGTTGGACTTTTTGGTCTTTGGCTTCGTGAGAGTACTTTGTCTTTTTCTACGCTTCCATTCCTGCTCAGTTTGCTTCGTTTTACTGTCCTTTTTCTTAGATATCGATTCCTGCACAAAATACTGAGAAAACAGACAAAAACAATGTATTTTTGGCACGTTTTTTTGTCATTAAGTCTGGTTTAATGGAAAAGATGGTAATTAAACGCATACATGCACAGGAATGAAAACAGCCATCGGTCCCTTTTATCAAGCTCATTATTCAGATAGTTTATGAGTCTTTTTAGCTTTTAAAATTTGGAGCTCAAATAGAAAATTTGGCATTCTAGAATAATTAGGACTTATTTTAGCATAAAAAGCTTTTTAGAACATCTGTTTTTAGTCTGCAAGTTTGTTATTTGTCTTTTCATAAAAAGTTAAAAAAACCAAAAATATTTAAGTCAGTTTGCATCAGCTTTTTCCAATAGCCTTTTCTTAGCTTATTTGATTTTCAAAACTTGTGTTTTCAATTGTTGATTTAAGTAGTTTTTTAGATTATCTTTCTAGTGATATAGCTTATAAGTCCATAAGGATCCTTTAGCTTATTGAACAATAAGCTCAAAGTTGCCTTAAGGGACGGTTTGGTTAACAGTTTGTACCAAAAAGCTTATTTGAGTATTTTTAGCTTATTGGTTGATCTTTTTGCTTTATTTTTATTTCAACTAGCTTATTAGGTTAAGTGTTGATTGTTCATAGCTTATTAAGGGTCATACATTAGTTTATTTCATTTTTTCTTAAAAACCAAAAAGAAAACTCAGATCCTACTGAGCCAATCAGCTATTTTCAAAGAGCTTTTTTATTATTCAATTGAATTTCAAAATATTTTTCAAAAGTAAGTTTAAAATCTTATTGGCTAAGCTTTCTAAAAATATAAGTCTTAAATTCATAAGGTTCCATTTTCTTAGTTGAAAATAAGCTCAAAAAGTGCTTGACAGTATGTTTGGCATGCAGTTTTCTTATAAGTGCTTATTGGTTTCTCAGCTTATGGCTTATTTCTTTTGCTCAAATTTGGAGTTAGCACTTGCCATTAGGTAGGACATAGGGATAGCTGTATCATCTTAAGCATATAGTCTTACTTATTCTAGTTTTTGAGTGTCCTTATTTTGGATAAAAAAACCATATAGCTAGTTAAGTGCACTCTGTCTGCTTTAATAAGCTGTTTCCAGCTTAATTTTTGATTTAGAAAAAAGAAGTTTTCACAAATTTCTAGTTTTCGCTGCGAGTTTTACAACTTTGCTTTTTAAAGTTTTTGCAAAATAAAAAAAAGGGGGAAGAGGGGAAATTGTGGGTGAGCAAGACTCGAACCCACAACCTCTATCCTCCTCAACCCTTTTATAAACCTCAACACCACACTCAACACCACTGCGCCCTTGGGACTTTTACGTCCAAGGTTGCATCTTTTATTTTCTTATCATCTTTTTGAGCTCTTAGTTAAATAAGCACTTCGAGTGCTTATTCGATTTTTTTGGCTTATCCTTTTAAGCAATTTTTAAAATTTTATTTTTCTTGCAAACTTTACTTTCTCAGCAATTTTTAGAATTTTTCTTAAATTTTAAATTCCAAGTTTAATAATTTTTCGTGAATTATTTTTGTTAAAAACTTTAAAAAGTCATAAAAAATATAAAAATTATCAAAAAAATAAAATTCTTTTTTATAAAATTTTTCTTTTATCATATATTAGGCTTAGGATTAAATTTGCTCCTTTTCCGTAGGGTTAAAATATAAGAAATCACTTTTAAAAGTACGGATTTGAATCCGCTCTTGTTTCTCGTTTTAGTACTTTACGCACACTCGTTTAGGATTTCCTTAGCTTTTTCTTACACGGTTAGTAAATTAGGATTAAAAATTTTAAAAAAATCATTAGTTACTTTAGGTTTAATTGTCGCGTTTCTTTAATTCCCGTTAATGTTTAGTGCTTACTTTCTAAATTGCTAAGATCTATTTTTTTTCTTATATGATTTAATGTTCTTATTAATGTAGAAGTAAGATAATTCATTTTAAAAATTTGAAACCATTCAACTGAGCGATCACGGACTTAACCGATACACAATTCACGCTTACTTTTATTGAAACTGACACAGGAGTTTTTTTTACAACAATGGTTAAAATTTTTGTTTCTCGAACCCGACGGAAAATACTTACTATACTATTATTGACTAATCCTTAGATACTTATATATTATAATAAACTAGATGAGTTCGTAACGGTATCAAATTTTGCGCCCGATGTAAGGGAAGTATGATAACGAAAACGGTTTGTTAATCATTATTACGGCTCACGTTTAGATTACGTGCTATAAGGAAAGTTTAAGGCGAGTTTGATCCTAAGAACATCACCCAAAAGGAGAAGGGTTATTCTAAATAGCGCCTCGCGCTTACCAACTCCTTCGCTTTCTTGTACGTATTTTTAGAGAGCTACCGTGCATGTTTAATTTTCGGTTACCAAAAATATTTTTCTTTCTTATTTTAAATTTCTTTTCTCATATATTATTAAAAATCTAAAAATATTCTTCTTTATCCTCTTATTACATTTAATTCTTATCTTCGTTATCCTCTTATCCGTTTAATTCTTCGACATGTCTTCGTATAACCATTTTGGTTGCTCGTATTGTGGAGGTCCGTTTAATGGTGGAAACTGTCCGAGCTGTAGCAGTATAGGATCCGGAAATAAGTTTGTCTATGACCCAAATCCTTATTCTTATAATGAGACACTGAACTTCTTCAACCAACCTCTACAATACCAATACGAGACATACTCGTGTGAATTTTATAGAGGGAACTCTCATCCGGGTTACGATTGTCAAATAGGGAACACACCCGTCTTTGATCAGGGTCCCTGTTACAATCAAGACTTTGGATTTAACCAACCTCTACATTATTTTCCGAGTCAGCCACAACAATTTCCTTGTGAAAATTGCGGGGTTCTTCATAAAAAATTTCAGTGTCAACCGATAAACCAAAATTATGATCCTAATTTTTGTTATGATCTGATTTATTCCGGTTTTAACCAATATCAACCCCCGCAGTTTCCCGAAATTTATTATCCTCCTCAAATAACGGATACGGAATTGTTGCAAGCTAGATAAAGCTTAATGGAAACTATTCAAGCCTTTTTAAAAGAGTATGATCATATACCTCTTAAAGAAAAGTGCATGGCTTTATTGCTAGCTGAGGAGAGATTTCTTAAAATTAAGCAAGCTATGGAAGAAGAGCAGAATCAACCTGAAGTTATGCAAGAATTGCTACTTAAGCTTATGAAAGATTTGCAGATTCTTAAAGGGATTCAACAGGCAGAGCAGGAGGAGCCGGCAGCTCAAAATTTTCTTATAAATTTGAATTTTCCTATGGCTGATGATGATGAGTATACTGTTATATATAGAAAGCCTAAAGCAATCACACCAGACTTACCGATTGACGAGCCCGATAACTCTCTAAGTATGGGGGACAAGCATTTTAACACTATTCCGGAAACGGAAAAGTTTAGTGTTGAGAACCTTGTCCCAATCCCAAGTGAGTTTAAGGGTATTTCCGAAGATATTTGTGATGTGCCGTCTTGTGATAATTTTGATGTCGAATGTGGACTTATTAACTCTTTGCTTAGTCGAGATAGTTCGATCACATCTCCTAAGATTGATTTTTACATTCCGAGGAGATCGCCGTTGAACCGCTTTTATTGATCCAATTTTACCAGGAATAGATGAAGACGATTTCGATGAAGAAGAAGGAGAAATTGATGATGATATTCTTCAAATAGAGGACGATATTCTTCGTGAGAAATTATTAAACGTTAATCTTCTCATTGATAAGATCGAAGTGTTAAAACTCACTCTGTCTATTCTTTTTGTGCTTGAATACCCCTCCTCTTCTCCTATTCCCATTGTGGATAGTGACTTTCTTATAGAGGAGGTTGATACATTTCTTGTTCCAGAAGACTTGATACCTCTGGGTATTGAGAGTGATTTTGACTCGGAAAAGGATATTATTTTTCTTGACAACTTACTTAACGAAGATCTTATTCCCGAATATGAGCGTTTTACCTTCGACATTGAGCCCGATGCACCCGTGATAAACAATTTTGATGAGCTTAATGAAGACGAATGTTTTGACCCAGGGGGAGGTGAGATTGATGTTTCTCAAAATATTGAAGATGACGATTCCTTCGCATTTGTCATTCAGACTTTTCTCCCATATCTCACCTACCCTGTGGATTCTCCTTTACTTCTCTCCACCGGGAGTGAAGACACCATTTTGACCCCGACATCTCCACTTAGAGCCGGTGGCATCTCATCGGGATGGGAACTTTATGTGCTTTAATTGTTATCCAAACTTAATGAAAACCCGATTGGATTTCTTTTCCATTTGCTTTCTCAAGGACGAATAAAATCGGGGATCGAGTCAAGCTATAACGCGTTACCAAAAACAAAGCACTTCGTGGGAGGCACCCCATGCTTATCCAATCTTTCTTCTTTCTTATTTCTAATGTGATGTGAGGAGGCTTGTACTCTTCCGATTCTTGTTGTTTGTGCTTGTGATTATTTGTAGGATTGACCCAAAATTTTGTGAAGACTCTCGTGTTTGGTGTTTTGTCCTGGTCCACTCGAGCTTCCTAGCCTTTGCTTGCAATTAGTTTGGGGAAATCCGATATCCTAGATTATTATCGACTAACATTTATCTTCTAGCATACTTGATAAACGGCTTGAGATTTTTGTGATACTTTCTCCATGCTTGGATTATGCATTCGACTTTTTGAGTTCTAGTATGGGGTTATAAGCCTTAGACTAGGAAACATTGAGGACAATGTTTAATTTTAGTATGGGGTAGTATATCTTCGATATGATCTTACCTACATTTGCCCGTTAATCTCACGTACCCCGTTTTCCCACA
Organism: Tanacetum coccineum; assembly: GCA_026074375.1. Taxonomy (NCBI): domain Eukaryota; kingdom Viridiplantae; phylum Streptophyta; class Magnoliopsida; order Asterales; family Asteraceae; genus Tanacetum; species Tanacetum coccineum. The sequence continues at coordinate 47,715 of BQNB010007964.1, read as the reverse complement.
AAAAATTTAAATTTTTAAGCCTTAGTATCTAGTTTATTGTTCATATATGTAAAAAAAATGTTGAAAAATATAAATAGTTAGTTGATTAAAAAATAGTTGACACGAATGTAGGCTTTCCGTTGGTGAGAACAAAAAGTAAATTTTGACCCGACCGGTTTTATATCTTAGCTTTCTCCTTAACTTTAAATAGATTGATTTTGCTAATCTTTTATACAAGGAGCTATAAAACGCAAGTCTAGCTTGAAAAAGTCAAGACTTTGCAAGTTCCCAAATGATTTTAATAAGCGAAGTTTCGATTTTTAGTCTAAGTATTCACGAGTTTCTTTATTAGAAATTTTAAATTGTGAAGAACAAGAGATGATAGAGTAGAGTATAAGTTTTGATGCTAAACATAGAATAGTTAGATTTCTTTAAGGCTCATAAGTGTTAATTGTGGCTTTTTCTCCCATTAGCTTGTTTCACCTTTATATAATTGTTGAATAAATAAAGTTACTTTAGGTTTTTGCGATTCTTAGTTTAGATCACTTTGTAGAGATTCCTTCTGGTGAAAGTAAGGTACACATTAGAAATTTTAAATTGTGAAGAACAAGAGATGATAGAGTAGAGTATAAGTTTTGATGCTAAACATAGAATAGTTGGATTTCTTTAAGGCTCATAAGTGTTAATTGTGGCTTTTTCTCCCATTAGCTTGTTTCACCTTTATATATAATTGTTTAATAAATAGAGTTGTGCGGTTTTTTGGTTAATAATTAGTTCATAGAAGTTTTCTTTAGTTCCTTTGTGATTAAGATAAGTATACATCAGGAATACTTAATTTGGCATACTATATGTATCACATGAATAAATATTTTGCTTATCCCTTAAAGAGCCTTAGGGTATATGGGGTAAGTAGAATTTAATAAGTGAAATTATAGCCTTATTCATTCCTTAAAGAGCCTAAGGGTATATGGAATGGATATTGTTGCTTAATTTTTGTCTTGTTTGTACCTTAAAGAGCCTTAGGGTATATGGTGCAAATAAGATTGGTCCATTTATGTCATAAAGAGCCTAAGGGTATATGACATGAATGGTGCCTTGCTTAAGTATCCTAATAAAAGCCAAATTTTAGTCGCCTCGATGTGGACTTCATTTTGATGACATTTGTTCTTTTGAAAAGGGCTAGGAGCTAATTATTGCGTTTTAACCGTTACCCTTTATTTTTGGAATTAATAAATATCAAAATAAAGTCCTAAAGAGCCTTCGGGTATATGACTTAAATAAAATCTTGAGATACAAAATTAGGAATAAGGGAGGAGAAGTAATACATAATTAGCTTTTATGAGTAGTGTTAGCATCATAACTTGTATTGTACAATGATCTTATTTTTAAGCTTGGCTTGGAAAAGTGAAAGTCGGGGATGATAAATTTATCCATTTGGACACTTTTTGTATTTTTTTTTTGTTCCGTGATCCTAAAAGTTATCAATAAATAATGAAAGTAATACATTATGTCACACATGAATAAGTTGTAAGTTGGAAATTATATAAATAATAAAAATGGAAATTTTTTGAAAAATGGGAAAATTAGGTGTTTTAAAACTTGTGATTTCTTAACTCTCCCCACAAAAGACTTTGCTACTTTTCAAAGGATTAGTTTGGGGAGGTTTTGGAGTATTTGGTTTTAAAGCATATAACATTGCGTGAGGACACGACAATCATTTAGTTTGGAGAATTTGATATGTGAGAAATCACATATCCGTTTTATACAAAAAATGACCCTAAAAAGATAAAATAATGCAAATTATGCTTGTATATTGTGTATTTTATCTTTTGTGATGTGTAGGTATGGATATTACAAAAATCACAAAAAAAGAGCCAAAAATCGGACAAAAACGAACACGATACGGAAAGAGTACACAAGAACCGGGAATTTATTAGCAAGAGTCAACAAAAGTCAACTTTGGTCAACTCATGAGAAGAAAAACCCTTGAAAGTACCAAAAGGACCTTAAATGTTAAACCTTTTTCACCTTAAGTCCCAAATCTAATTACACCATTAGTCCTTTATTACTAAGGCACTAACGGTCGTTAAGTCCAAAATGTATAAACCCTTCCCTCGCCTATAAAAAGAGCCCCTCACTCACAATTTAGGAAGAGAGTTTTAGCTGTAGCTTATTTAGAATAGTTTAGCTTATTGTATCATTTTAGCTTATTGTATTTTCCAATTAATGTAACTTTCTTTTCATAAGCTTGTACTCAGTTTTTATAATCAATAAAATTCAGTTTTCATATTGTTCAATTTGCAATTCATGTTTTCACTTTTATGCACTTATGGTTTGAATAAACTCTTTGATACTGTTTCATAAGCTAATTTGTTCATAAGCTGTTAAAGCTCCTATAAACTTGAATACTCCTTGGAATTGGATGGCTGCTTTGAGTATTCAAGTGGTATTAGTTCCTGATGGTCAGGAGTTAGGATTAGATTAGGAAAGTGATTAAGCTTAAAGCTATAAGCTTAAGCTGCTCATATAAGCTCTAAGTTGAGCATTTACCTCTGTTTAGCTGAGGTAGAGGTACTCATCTCTTTTCCTTTTTCTATTTCTCTGCTGTCATTTTATATTCTAGTTATACTATTCATATTAGCTTATTTCTGCTTATTGTTTGTTTAGTACTATTTAGATTAGCTTATTAATGCTTATTATAGTTGTTTAATGCTTAATATAGTCACTTGTTAGTTTAAATCTAATTTTTCAAGCTTTTGATATAAAACAGTTTAAAAAACCAAAAATATTAGCATAGTTAATTAGCTTGTAGTTGTAGCTTATTTGATTATTGAAATCTGTTCATTAGGTCTGATAATAGCTAATAATCATCTGATATTTGAAGTTTTAGCCCTAATTCTTAGTTTTATAAGCTTAATATGGAATTGAGCAATTTAAAGGGGTGTTTGGCTCAAGGCAGTACTAACTCAAGTTAGTACTGCCAAGATCCTTTTGGTCCTTTGAACTGAATTTGAATTCCATATTTAGGATTATAAGGCTATGATTTAAGGTGTTTGTTAGTTTAGATCAGCTTGTATCAAGTTTATGTGTTGTTAGTTAGAATCTGAGTTCATAAAGCTCAGATCCATTAGCTTTTGTGCTTTATTTGTTTCTAGTTGTTATTACTAGTATTTCACTCTTGTTCTAGGTGTTTAAATGATGTTTAAATCAAGTTCTTAGGTCTGCATAATTTGGTTCTGAGTTTTGGTTAAAACTTGGTAAACTGCATCAGCATTTAAAGCTGGCAAAAAGCCTTTTTCAAGCTTAAAATTAAGCTAGTTTAAGTTAGAGTTAGGATTTGAAATTTAGTATACAAGTAGTTCATAGGTAAAATTTAATAGGTTAGGGCTTATTTTGTTCTTAATAGCTTATTTAGTCATTTATTTTTAGGTCTGCAAATCTTACTTTGTCTTTTGATAAAAAAATTAAAAAACTAAAAAAAGTAGTATAATCTGAACAAGTAGCTTTTTCAGTTAGCCTTTTCATTGCTCAATTGAATTTCAAAATACTTTTCAAGAGTAGATTTAGAAAGCTTATAGGATAAGCTTTTAGGTGGTATAAGCTACTATGTCATAAGGATCTTTTTCTTTTCTTAAAAATAAGCTCAAACAGTCTTGTTCGGACTATTTGGTAAACTATTATTTCAAAAGTGCTTAATTATGTTTTTTTAGCTTATGGCTTGTAGTTGTGCTTATTTCGTGATCATATTGGCTTATTAGGTTAGTGTTAAGTTGTTAGTATCTTATTTGGCTTGGGCTTGAGCTTATTCAGTTTTTCTAGCTTAAGTAGTTTAGTCAAAATGCTAAAAAAATATTTTAAGTCAAAACTATCACTTTTAAAGCATATTTTCTAGCTTAATAATCATTTTCACAAAGAGTTGCTTTTACAAAATTTGCTAGTTTTCAGCTGTTTTATAAGTTTGTTTAAAAAGTTTTCAAAATAATTTTTTTTTGCAAAAAGGAGGGACACAGATTCGAACCTGTGACCTTCCTTTCCATACCAAACGTATTTAGCACACACACTCTTAACCATTAGCGCCCTTGGGTCTTTTGCGTTATAGGGTGAAAACAAATTTCATTTAACAACTTTTTGAGTTCTTTTAGTTATAAGCACTTCGAGTGCTTAATCCATTTTTCTGAGCTTATTCGTTTAAGCAATTTTAAAGGTTTTAATTTTCCTGCAAACTTTAAATCAAAAGCTATTTTTAGTAATTTTCTAGAAATTTTAATTCATAGTTTAGTATTTTTCTTACATTTATTTTGTTTTAAAACTTTAAAAAATCATAAAAAATATAAAAATAATCAAAAAAATAAAATTCTTTTTCTGAAAATTTTCTTTTATTATTTAGTAGGTTTAGAAATTAAATTTGCTTTCGTAGGTCTTAAATTTGATATACTTGCTCATTTAGTTGCGTTTTTACATTTCCCGTTAACATTTTTGTGTTCACTAGCTTAATTGCTTAGTTGTTATCTTTCACTTGCATGTGTTATATGTTTTTAGCTGTAGAAATAGATAACCAAATCAAAAACTTTGAAACCATTCAAATCATTGTCCAAATAAAAACGGGGTTTCAATTCATAATTCTTGGGGTATAAACGACCCGGTGAACACTTACCGGCAAACATACGATATTTTGTGTAGAATTTGCTTTTAATCTTTGTCCTCAAGGATTATTAGTGAATTTCTTATACTTTCATATATATACGTATGTATCAAAAAAAATTATGGGGGCCTTTCTCTGGAGACAGGAAAATTTTCTAGTTTTTCCTGATTTTCTGTATGCCCTGTACAAAAAAAGTTTCCTAGATTTTTCCTATTTTCAGTCAATCCTGTTTCATCATGAATCATCTAATACTTAATAGTCAAATTCACAAAATCAACTATCCTAATATTCTATAGAATAAGCACATGTTGACAAGTTGACTAAGAGATAAGAATGCATAGTGTCATAAAAGTAACCATATTGTATCAAGGTGCATGCAAACAAGTGTTTAGGATGATAAAAATGAAATGATCATCCAAGGCAAGTTATATTGCCTGTACTACATTCTAATTTTGTACTAGATAGAATAGGTTTAAGTACTTAATCATAATAAAGTAGTAAATAAGATAAATAATGTTTTATAGCAACTATTCAAATTGCCCACTTCTTCATGTTCTTCTACAAGTTTCTGAGGCCTTTCTCGATTGACCTTAATCCACCACGATGCTCATATCGAATATGAACTTGACGGTTGATGATTTCAGTTTAGCGGGTATAAAATGTTTCCATGTGAGGGTCAATGTTAGGTCGGTTTTGAAAGACTTGAGGAACGTCGTTTGTTAGAGAGTTAACAAAATGAATGGGAGAAGGAGTGCTTGCACGCGAGGTCCCTTCGCCATTTCCATCATCATCATCGTTAAGATGAGAGGATGATGGTTGGTCGAAGGCGGAGGAAGAAGAAGTGGAGTGACGACCTATTCTCGTGCCATGATCCTTTCTAGTCTTTCACTCTTAATGAGCGGTAAGAGGATTCATGACACGATCGTACAATACATAAGACTCGTTTGACAACTTAGAACTCTCACTCATAACAAATTTAAACAAACAGGTTAACAACATACCATATGGTAGAATTAACCTAGCTTGTTTAGTGACCCACTCCATTCATTTTCCCATATAATAGACGAGATAGAATTTTTCAGAGTTAGCAACACATAGAGCATGTAACAAAGACACGCGGGAACATGGTCCTGGTTACCCCCCAGACAAAAGACATTTTGCTGGATAATTTCTTCCAAAGGCTTCAGGGTTGGCACAATTTCACGAGTGAGAATTTGATGTTCATGAACATAAATTTCTTCCTTATGACAGATGTGACGGACTTGACCTTCTCGATCAATTTGAATATACGAAATGATGTCATCAAGAGAAGGAGGGTTGGTTTGATATGGACCATCCGTAGGGACACCATATGCCAACTCGTCAAGTGACCATTTGCCATTAAAGACGCAGGCACCCTCGCAAGGTATGTCAAGAATTTAAGAAAATTCTTCAACAGAGTAAGAAGAGAATTGATTTTGAATCACAAGTTCGATGAACATTTGACCTTCATCAGAATAGTTTATTTGATATTGACTATAAAACTCGAGTATGAAACGAGGATAAATTTGGTCATTAATTTCAAGGAGACACTCAAACTCAAGAAAATGAAACAAAGACCAAACATAGTTTAGATCCGCAAAGTCCTCACAAACCACCCGACCCTCATGAATGTAGCAACTTTCAAGGTTTCTTAATCTTTCTTTTATAGGTGAACGATATTCATGTGAAATCATTGGGATATAGTATCTTGTATTTTTATAGTCGTCAGACGATTTGCGAGGCATGATTACCTAGAAAGAAAATAAAATTGAAGTCATATTTTATTATCATTTACTTGTAGTATTTTATGAGCATTGTTTCTTGTGTGTGCCTAAATGTGACAAATGTGGAGTAACGATTAACTCGACCTAAAAAATAAAATCATAAGAGTTAACCCAAATGCTCCTTAATTTGATTTTGCTCATCCAAACATGTCGAAAAATACATATGAATTATGTATCTCGACCCTTGTTCATGAGATCATTAAGCATGTGTTTAGAAACTTTTTTAAGCTGTATTAACAATGCATAACAACAATTTTATTATGTTCCTAACGTGAGTGATTTGAAAAATAAAATTGGGATTTTGGTTTGAAATTAATTTTCCAACGAACTCGCTAGTGTATGCAAATCCTATGTCTAATAGAAGCATATTAGTTATACATTGTACCCTAGTAGTACTAATTGTGCAATATTGAAAGAGAAATGAAAAATCCCCAATTTCAATTTGTTGTGTTCATCATGAACCCTAGACTTAAATTGAAAGAAAATAGATGAAATGATTTACAATTGATGATGTTAATGATATCAGGAATGATTGTATGTGTTGATTCTATCTTCAATTTAAGTTTTGATGGTTGATTTTGAGTTTTGGGTTGTTTTTGGTCGTGTTCTTCGCTGCAATAGGAAGAGGGAGTGTTTGTTTTTGAGTTTTGCAAAATTTTGACTAAGTGTAAAAATATGGTGTCTGCTGGTGGCGGTCCCATATCGATAAGGGGGCCGCCCAAAATAATTTGGGGCCGCCTGGGATATGGGGGCCGCCCTCAGCGAGGGAATTTGGACTAAGTTTTGATGAAAATTTTACAAAAAGGAGTGACGTTTTAATTTGCATTTCGCGAATTAAAAATTCTCAAAGTACTTTGAATGAAGTATTTAAGTTGTCACGACACGGAATAAAACACAGACTAGAATTGAGACAGAAAAAGGAGAAACAGACTAATACGATTTATGGAATGTGTTCTATCATTCATAAACCAAGATATAGATAGTTAAACGATTCACATTTAAGGGGTTTACTAAGGATGTCGGCGATGTTGTCGACGGATGGCACTTTTTCAATTGAGATATGTCCTTTCTGGACATTATTACGAAGAAAGTGGTGGCGAATTTCAATGTGTTTGGTTCGAGAATGTTGCATCGGGTTTTTGTTAAGGTCAATCGTGCTTTTATTGTCGCACATGATCAGGACATCATCGAGTCGAACGTCATAGTCGGTAAGAGCTTGTTTCATCCATATGGCTTGTTGACATTCCTTTTCGGCGCTTACATATTCGGCTTCAGTAGTAGATATAGCAAGAGCAGTTTGTTTCTTTGAGAACCAAGATGTCAAACAATATCCTACGAACTTACAAATTCCACTACTGCTCTTTTGGTCCACGTAATCTACCGTATGATCAGAGTCGGCATATACTACTGTTTCTATGCCGGTCCCCTTAGGATACCATAATCTTAAGTGCGTAGTGCCTTTAATGTATCGGAAGATATGCTTAACCGATTCAAAGTAAGAGGTTTTGGGAGCCTCTTGGAAGCGGGCACAAAGTTAGACACTAAACATGATATCAGGCCTAATTGCCGTTAGGTATAATAAACTACCTATCATGCCTCGATACTTGGTACTATCTACCGACTCACACTCTTCGTCTTTCGTGAGTTTGGTATCAGAGGACATGGGGGTTTTCATTGGTTTAGGTTCTTCTAAGCCAAATTTCTTAAGCATTTCTTTAATATATTTAGATTGATTAAAGAAGATAACCAATCTTCCAATTGTTTTATTGTAGTCCAATGAGAAGTTAAGTTCACCCATTCATGCTCTCTTGAATTCGTACTGGCATGATTTTGGAAAATCATCACACATGTCTTGACAAGTCGAGCCCGAATTTAATGTCGTCGCACATTTATTTGAACCGATGATGAGGTTTGAAGCTTTTGTTTCTTGGTAAAAAAGAGTGTATCTACCATTCCTGTTGGGAATTAAAACTAATTATCCCTTGGTACTGTCAAGACCCAATGACTTTGTACTACTTAAGATTCAACTGCTAGTACTAACTAGTTAGTCAGCTAGAAGAAAGTTATACTGTCAGTCCTACTTAACACTGCTGAAGCACTTAGTTGCTGCATGAAGACTGCTAAAGGGGAACTAAAGATTGTGAAGTGATATGTATGACTTATTTAGAGGATATCTATTTTAGTAGAAACATACGTATAGTTTAACAATTATAGAAGGATTGTAGTTTCCCTGTAAAGGACTCCTTAGTGTTAAAGGAGATCTTGGGTTATGGTTTTGGATGTACAACAGATTCATACATTTTTCATATATAGCTTCAAGGTTGTAAAACCTAGTACTACACAGAGTACTCGTATTATTCATAATAATATTGGAGCTTTTCAGTTATACATTGTTCATATAGTTCATGTTACATTCATATTCTTCTAAGTATTAAAGAGTAGATTCCGCATACTCTTTAGTATTCACAAAGTTTAAACCATAGTTGTTTTGGATTTATCCAAAGTAACTTAATCTTTACAAGCTAAAGAATAGATCTTAAGTTGGGATCAACAAGTGGTATCAGAGCTTGTGTTCTGAAACTTTGATCTAGAAGAAACTAACAAGAAGAACTCTTTACTCACAAGGAAGAGATGAATCTAGAAACTGCTCAAATCACTACTACTGCAAAGTTGCCCACTCTCAAACAGGGTAAATATGATATATGGAGACTAAGGATTAAGCAATATTTTCAAGTACAAGACATGCTCTATGGGATGTCATAGAGAATGGAAACTCATTCAAACCTGCAGCTAAAACAACAACAAATGCTGATGGTACCTCAACTATACTAATACCAGGTCCTGTAACTACTGAAGAAAAGGTTCAAAAGAAGAATGATATGAAGGCAAGAAGTATGTTACTGATGCCTTCTCTATATGAACAATCTAATGACCTTTAATCAGTATAAAGATGCTAAGACTTTGTTTGCTGCTATACAAACAAGATTTGGTGGTAATGAAGCCACAAAGAAGACTCAAAAGACTCTCCTGAAGCAAATGTATGAGAACTTTAGTGCCAGCAAAGGTCTTCTTGACTTATTTTTACAGCTTCAGAAGATTGTAGTCAGCTGGTTATTGGGTGAAAATATTTCACAAGAGAACCCTCAATTAAATTTTAGACAAGTCTGCCTAGAATGGAATACTCGTGTTGTAGTTTGGAGGAATAAAAACCTGATCTAGACACATTGAGCTTGATGATCTTCAACAATTTCAACGATTGTTAATAAGGGTTAAAGAAACTGAAGCGGGTTCAGGCTCAAGCTTAAATTCTCAGACAACGGATTTTGTGTCACTCTCCAGCAGTACTTATCCGAAGTTAATACTGCTTATGGAGTTAATACTGCTAACACTCAAGTTAGCCCTGCTAGCACTCAAGTTAGCACTGCTAGTACTCAAGTTAGTACTGCTAATTATATGATGACACTGTTTTTGCATTATTAGCTAGTCAATCACATGGTCTCACCTGTGTATATGAGGAACTTGAACAATCATGAAGATGATTCGAAGCGATGGCTTTGGACGTGGGCAGTTAGCATTGCTGAGATGAGCCCCTGCCGTAAAAACGTCCCCATTAGAAAGAATCCAAAAACCCCCAATCACAAACCAACTATCCAATGGGAGTGACACAGCTAGTATTGAAATGTCTATAGGTAGGAGTGTTTCAACTGTCACAAGTTTGGGACACTTTTGCAAGGGAATGCAACAAAGGACTAGGAACCAGATAGCAGTACAAGAATCAAGACAAACTCTAGAATGACAGTAAATATGGAAGAAATTCTTCCAAAGCCATGTGGTATTGATGTAGCTGTTTTGATGGAGCTATATGGCAGATGATGAAGTCCTTAAAAACACGGATCTTAGGCTTTTCCGACTCATGAGGTACATAATGACAAAACTTGTTCAAAAACCGTCTAAAATGCTTTGAACTCTTAAAACTCACTTGATGATGTAAGAATAGAGTTTAACAAATCTGAGTTCCAATTTAGCAAATTATATAAGAAGGGTTTGCATCTGTAGAGAGCAACCTTATCTTTTACAAAATGATTAAGGTTATTTATTGTGAGCAACTTGCTGTCTTTAAAAGAGATATTCATTGTAAAGAATCAGAATCAATTGCTTAAGGTGAGTAGAAAAGTTAAGCAGAAAAGAAGCAATCAACTTAAACATTGAAATTTTGATTTATGCTTCTAAGAGTCTAGACAAATTAATAGGGATTCAGATACCTGATAAAAGTAGAAAGGGTCTGAGGTTTGTAAGCTATAATGCTGTTCCACCTCCTCCTACAGGGTTATTTTCACCTCAACCATCATCTTGTCCCACACTCTGGTCTAGAGAGTTCCAACAGCTGAGTTTGAAGGCTATGGACCTAAGACTAGTAAGAATGTCTGTGAAGATACTTCTAATAAGGTTAGGGAATCTCCTGATGCCCCAATGGTTGAGAAGTTGGTGTCAGATGATAAGTTAGAAAAGAAAACTATTTTCCTACTGTTGCTAAGATAGAATTTGTTTGAGCTAAACAACAAGAAAAACCAGTTAATTATGCTAAAATGTATAGGTCACAAAGTCCTAGGGGAAATCAAAGAATCTGGAACAATCAGAATTCCCTAATAGCTAGGAAGGTGACTTTGTGATGTACACTAACAGCTTTTTAGCTTCGTTTGTCTGTGGAAGTTTTGACCCTGTGCCAGGCTCACTACAATTACCAGCAAGGGAAGGGTGGTATTTAGGAATAATACAAGGGTGAATTACAATTATTCTGCTAAAAAGACTCACCCTAGTGCTCAAAGGAACATGGTTCCAAGAGTAGTTTTAATGAAAACTGGCCTAAGATCACTTAATACTGCTAGGCCTGTTAATACTGTTCATCCCCAAATTTTGTTTATGTGCTTTAGACCAATTACATTTTCTAAATCAGCACAATCAAACTGTAAAGCGCCTATCAAACAAAACAGCATTAACTAACAAAATTCTAGCCAAATAGTTAATACTGCTAGGGAAAATTTTATAAGTGCTAGGCACAATAGCAGTTAAATGTAGCCAAATTCAGCAGTAGTTAATGCTGTTAGGGCAAATCAGGTTAATGCTGTTAAGGCCTTAGCATGTTGGGTTTGGAGACCTACCAAACTTAATAGTGCATTAATTACTTTGAAGAAACATAATTATGTTGATGCACGAGGCATATCCAAGTCAGTAGATGCTTGGGCCCAAGGAACTCAATTTTCTTATTTTTATTGTGCACGGTCATTACCCCACACGAGCTCCAAGGCTTGTTAATAGTGGATGCTCAAGGCACATGACAAGGAACATGTCCTATCTCTCAGACTTCAAGGAATTTGATGGAGGATATTTTACCTTTGGGGGAGGAGCAAAGGAAGGAAATATTAATGGCTCACTTGATGATTCAGAAGTTCCAGATGAGTTCTATGGTGAAACTATTCTTCTCTAGGACTACAGTGACACGAAGTACGATGGATTTTCTATCAGTCAAGACAAGTATGTGGATGAATTTTGAAGAAAGTTTGGTTTTTTACTGCGAAGACAGCAAGTACCACCTATGGAAACGTCACAAGCATTGCTCCAGGATGAGTAGTGAAGATGTTGATGTTTATTATATAGATCAATGATTGATCATTGATGTAACTCACAGCTTCAAGCTCTGATTTCAATGTTTGTTGTATGTGCTGTGCAAGTTTTTCATGTTACAACTACAAGATTCACATCTTCATGATGTGAAAAGATCTTCTAGAACTGAAAAGTCAACCTAAATTAGGCCCTTTGGTATCCTAAGGACTCACCATTTGACTTCAAAGCTTATACTGACAGTGACTTTGTTGGTGCAAGTTTAGACAGGAAATTCACAACAGGAGGTTGTCAATTTCTTAGAAGCAGACTGATTTCATGGCAATGCAAGAAGCAAACTATAGTTTCTAACTCCAATACTGAAGCAGAGTATGTAGCAGCTGCTAGTTACTGTGGACAAGTACTCTGGATTTAAAAAAAATGCTGGATTATGGTTACAACTTCATGAATACCTAGATTGTACATTGATAATGAAAGCCCATTGCATAGTTAGAATCCGGTATTTCATCAAAGACTAAGCCAATTGAGATTAGACATCACTTCATAGAGATGCAAATGAGAACGAAGCTTATTAGATGATCAAGATTCAACGTCAGAATGTTGCAGATTTGCTCACAAAAGCATTTGATGTTGGCAGATTTCAATATCTGATTGCAAGTATTGGAATGCTTAACCTCTAAAGTAATTGATTGAGGGGAGGTTAATTGTGTTAATATGCAGCGGAGTATGCACAAATGATGCTTGAAATAGCAGTTGATGATGCAATTCAAGTTAGTACTATTGGCCTAACTTACCACAACAACAAATTTATTTACTGTTGTATAATTATACTGCTGTTATAATTAATATCGTGAGCATTGAGAGAAATTAAAAATAGACAAAGAGAATAGTGAGCCAAAAGAATTAAGAGAGTTCAAAAATAGAAAGAGAGATGTGTGAGAATAAAAACAGACAGAGTGTTTAAGTGAGAAAAAGAAATGAGAGATGTAGTGAGTTCAAAAACAGAAAGAGAGATGTGTGAGAATAAAAACAGACAAAGTGTTTAAGTGAGAAAAAGAAGTGAGAGATGTATGCGTTCACAACACAGCAGAGAGATATGTGAGAATAAAAACAGATAGAGTGTTTAAGTGAGAAAAAGAAATGAGAGATGTAGTGAGTTTAAAAACAAAAAGAGAGATGTGTGATACAAAAACAGACAGAGTGATTCAGTGAGAAAAAGAATTAAGAGATAAAGTGAGAATAAAAACAGAAAGAGAGCTTGTAAGAATCAAAATTGATGATGGAAATGCTTTTTGGAACGAAATTAAGATTAAAATTGGTAACTCAAAAGTTAATACGCTTAGAGCATTGTACTTAGCACTGTCTGGGCTTTACTTAGTATGTTGGACATTACTTTGTAAGCTGGCTTTACTTATCTGTTACGGCCAAAATTAGTACTGCTAGACTACCGTTAGTATTGTTTGGGAATAACAAAATTTACTTAATTAAATATAGCCGTTGAGATATTTCTGCCAACTGCTTCACTTATAGGTTTCCTTAAATTGGATAATTCATGAACTTTCTTTAACTCATAAGATTTATTCACGATAAACATCCAATTCTATTCAGTCGATCCAATCAAAACCTTAAGTGCTCTCTATATAATCTCAATTGACTTTGCCAAACACACATACTCTCATAAACAAATCTAACCCAGACCTCAATCGATCTTTTCTTAATCAACAATGGAAAATTTGGAGTTCTGTGACACACACAACATGGTCGCTTATATAAAGAAAACAGAGGGCAGTGAAGGATTTCATCAAATGGTGGATTTTCTCAATACAAGTCACATTCGGTATGCTCTTACTGAAAATCCCACTATCCACATTTCTCTTATTCAATAGTTTTGGCAAACTGCTACTGTAAGCACACTTGATATTAGAGAAATAGAAATAACTGCTACAATAGATAGGAAAGTTAAGACTGTTTCTGAGGCATCTCAAGTTAGAAGATTCTGATGGAATTAGTAATCTGCCTACTACTAAAATTTTTGAGCAACTTGCTCTTATGAGGTATGTGTGTAATTCTGACAAATCAACCTTTCAAAAAGGACACTTTTTCCCCTCATGGAAATTTTTGATCCATACCATCCTTTATTGTTTAAGTTCTATGAAAACTGCATGGGAACAATTCAGTAGCAATATAGCAATTGCTATTATTTGCTTGGCCACTAATAGGAAGTTTAATTTCTCTAAGATGATTTTTGATGGAATGGTGAAAAACTTGGAAAGTAAACACAAATTTTTGATGTATCTAAGAGTTATTCAATTCTTTTTTTTTTTATTTTTAAACAAAGCCAGAGACTTCTACCTCCCAACAATATCTTCTATTACACTACCCTTACACAAACTTTTTAGCAATATGAGGAGGGTTTCTAAGGGTTATACTGGGGTGGACATTCCATTGTTTCTAACAATGCTTATTCAGGGCCCAGTTGTTCAGGGTGAAGGATCAACATACCTAGTTAAGTCCCATCACACATATACCAGTGCTCCACCAACCTTACAACCACCAATTTCATCACCCTCTAGAAGATTAACCAGACAAAAATCTATGGTTCCTCAGCCCAAATCTCCTACTTATTGACCAATGTAGCAGATAAGGCTGCTTCCACAGGTGTAGATGTCAGACTTGGAAGGGCTACCACTACTAAAAACTTAATTTTAAAAAATGTCAATGGCTAGGAAGTCACGGACAGGGCAGTGGTAACATTGATAAGACCTCTATCATGCCCCATGATTCACCTCTCCCAAGAGTTCACACACTTGGAAGTGATGAGGACAGAATGCAACATAATGAATTGATGGATTTGGTTACAAAATTATCAGATAGAGTTGTAGCTTTGAAAAACAAAGGGGGAAGGGAAAAAAAATAAAATTCCCCCCAACAAATACACAACACACCAACACACCAAAGACAGACTTGCAGCAGACAAGAACGTCTTGGGTACATGTTTTACAAAAGCTTATAAAAAGGTGAAGAAATTGGAGAAAACTATCAAGACTAGACAAGCTAGAAGGAAGGACAGAATTGTTGTATCTGATGATGAAGAAGATTTAAAGGATCCTTCCAAACAGGGGAGGAAGATAGCTGAAATTGATGAAGACCATGATATTTCTTTGGTATAACATGATGCAGAGGTTCAGGGGAGGCATAAGCATGATATGGAGCCTGATTTTGAGTTCACTACTGCTGAAGAAGTTTATACTGCTGAAAAGGGAGTTAGTACTGCTGAGCCAGTTTCCACTGCTGGTGCATCAGTTAGTACTGCTGGTGCTAGTTCAGCCAAAGATAAGGGTAAAGCTATAATGGAGGAAGCTGAGACTATTCAGACCAAGACAAAGTTGCAGCTAGAACAAGAAAGACTTGTTATGGTTATATAAAGAGCTTGAAGTTCAGGCTAAAAAATGGATGAGAAGAAAGGCAGAGGATTGCCAGAGTACAAGACGAAGCAAGCTCTTTAAATATTGAAGAATAGGATGACATTCAAGCTAGAGTTGAAGCCGATGAAGAGTATGCCAGGATACTAAAGCGTGAACCGAGAGATTTACTCTAAAGCTGAAAAAGCAAGATTACTTGCAAAGATTATCAATGAGAGAAAGAGATACTTTGCTGCACAAAGAGCTAAAGAAAGGAGAAACAAAAAATCCCCCCCAGCAAGCTCAACAGAGGACTTACATGTCTCAATATATCAAGAACATAGGAGTAATACAACTGGAAGCAGTGAAGAGTTAATTCTTTGATGAAATCAAGAATCTGTTTGAAATAACAATGAGGAGAGTACACACATTTGTTCTAATAGAGAGTGAAAGTGAAAGAGTAATTCCTGAGTTGGCAGCTGGAAGTTCTAAAAGAGATGCAGAAGAAGAACTTATTCAAGAAAGTTCAAAGAGACAAAAGATGGAGAAAGCTCAGAACCAGTTGAAGAACCAAAGGATAAAGAAGAAGAAGAACTGTCACAAGAAAGGATTAGATACACCAAATAATGATATTAGTTCCAAAGCAAGGAATAATGTTGATAGCTTTACAACAACCAAGATCTATAAATTGATTGGTAGAGTTACACTGAGGAGCTAGGATGTACTGGAAGGTCTCATCAAGAGTTGGTAATCATACTGAGGTTATTAAATCTTTGTGATATGCTAAAGCATCTTGATAGGAGAAGACTTAGTGAAGTTGTTGGAGTCTAGTAAAAGAGAAGTTCCATCAACTGAACCAACAGAAGCGAAAGAGAAATATGGGTTGAGTTGAAGAGATTGTTTGAAACCAGATACATATGATGAATTATGGAAGCTTCAAAAGCATATGCATGATAATTTAACTTGGAAGCTATATGATTCATGTGGAGTGCTTCATTGACTATTACAGAGGACGGGAAATTGACATTTACATGCTGTAGAGATGGGAGTATCCATTGTCAAGATGGAATCTCACATTGATGTTCGGTTGCAACAACTCTGTGGTTGAACAAGATAGTGAGATGTCAAGAGAGCTTCTTAGGAAGATCTTTCATGCAGGTTGAAAGGCCCAAGATGTAGTGTGAAGATCCTCTCATAAAACAGGTTTTAATTCACGAAACTGATGATTTAGAGGTAAATCACAAGTTTAGGGGAGGATTGTTAGGAATTAAACTCATTATCCTTAGTACTGCCAAGCCAAAGACTTTGTACTGCTTAAGATACAACTGCCAGTACTAACTAGTTAGTACTGCTAGAAGTAAGTTAGTACTGCCAGTACTAACTTAACACTGCTGAAGGACTTAAGACTGCTGCATGAAGACTGCTAAAGGGATAAAAAGTATGAAAGTGATTATGTATTGATTATCATAGTATATTTATATTTAGTTAGAAAGATACGTATAAGTTTACAATAGAGAAGATTTTTAGTTTTCTTGAAGGATCCTTAGTGTATAAAAGGTATCTAGTATGGTTTTGGATGTGCAACAGATTCATACATTTTTCATATATAGCTTCAAGGTTGTAAACCCTAGTACTACACAGAGTACTCGTATTATTCATATTAATATTAGAGCTTTTCAGTTATACATTGTTCATTCAGTTCACTGTTACATTCATATTCATCTAAGTATTAAAGAGTAGATTCCGCATACTCTTTAGTATTTACAAAGTTTCAACCATAGTTATTTTGGATTTATTCAAAGTAGCTTAATCTTAACAAGCTAAAGAATAGATCTTAAGTTGGGATCATCAATTCCCATTTTATATTCATGTTTAATAAGAAAAGCTTTTAATCTATCATACCAAGCTTTGGGCGCTTGTTTAAGACCGTATAAATCTTTCTTTAGTTTATAAACATGATCCGGTTTTTCAAAGTTAATGAATCCTAGAGGTTGTGTCACAAATACCTCCTCATTGATAAAACTGTTTAGGAATGCACTTTTTACATCCATTTGGAATAGCTTAAAATCTAAAGCACAAGCATAAGCTAATAGTATCCTAATTGACTCAAGTCTAGGAACTGGGGTATAAGTTTCATCATAATCGATGCCCTCTTATTGATTATAGCCTTGAGCAATTAACCTAGCCTTATTTCAAGAAACAATACCATTCTTGTCTAACTTATTTCTAAACACCCACTTAGTTCCTATGATTGTCATATTCCTAGGTTGTGGAACTAACTCCCAAACGTCGTTAGAATATGAATTGAGTTAATCTCTTGCCATAGCAAGCTATCCAACTTTCATCCCGCTATAGGCTTCATTACACATCTTGCGGTTCTATAGTGATAATAAAACAAAAGAAGTTACTTTGGTTTTGGGTTGGTGATCTAAGGGTTCTTTGGTTAAGGTTTCCTATGACATTTTCTAATGGATGGTTCCTAGATTCCTTAATATTAACTATTTAGTCAATCTCTAAAGTTTCATCCTCAATGCCATTTTCTAGGTTTTTCTTTTCGTTAAACTTAATTGCTTCTTCTTCATCTAAGTCTCATCCACCAAGGGTGATATCTTACGAGGGTGGAGGGTTTCATTAGAATGTCATGTTGAGTGATTTTTTAACTTTCCTATTTTGATGTTTGTTAAGGATGATGTAGGCTTTACTATTTTGCGACAGCAGTAACTAAAAACGATTCCTTTGTCTGACTTGGTCAAACTTTGTAAGGTAGTCTTTAGTGTTTAAAATTGAAGACTTGCTTTACCAACACTCTAAAGATAATTATGAGTAGGTTTCCTACTTTTAGAGTTCGTAAGGTTGTTTTTCCTAGATGGCTCTTAATTAGGATCTGTGAGAATGTAGTTGAAGTGTCTACCTGCGTTACACCAAAACCTTTTGTTGCTGGTAGCGATTGCTCACTTAACATAGTCCTACTTATCTTGAAGTGTCCATTTTTCCTTTCAACCAACGCATTTGATTAAGGGATTTGTGGTCGTTATAGTGAGAAGGTCTGGTAATTCATTGGCATTCCAACACTCTCTAAATTGCACCTCATTTATCAAATTCCTTACGTGATGTCCGCGTTTTTATTGTACAACTATTGTACATCCTAATTAGTTTTGATTTTTTCTTACTAAATATTTTGAATTAATCGAAGGCTTTGGTTTTGTCCTTAAGGAATCTAGTCCAAGTATACCTAGAGTAGTCATCTACTATGACTAAGGTGTAGCGGTTTCCTCCATAACTCTGTATGGCGGATGGACCGAAGAGATCTATATGAATGGACGATTCTAAGCATCTAGCCATTAAGACTATATTCTTAGCTTTATGACTAGCGTGAGCTTGTTTTCCAATTTTGCAAGCATCATAGAAGTGTTGATCAAACTTAAGCTTAGGTAAGTTTCTAACTAATTCCTTAGATGCTAACGATTAAATAAGACGCATATTTGCGTGACCTAATCTCCTATGCCACAACGTGGAATTTTCATCAATCGTTGCTAGACAAATTTTGTCTTTAGGCTTATTTCCTATTCATTCACATTATAAGCCTTCTTCCTACTACCTTACCTATGGAGCCTTACCGTCCTTAGTGATTTCACTATCATGGTTCAGAGAAAGTTACTCTACACTGATTCGTCACATATTTATCCTATACTTACAAGTTAAATCTTATGTTAGATACCAATGTCTTACATAAATCTATTTTGAGAGAGTCATTCGAAATCGTACCTTGCCAATAATGTTACCACGAAGATTGCTACCAAAAATGACATTACCTCTATTGTATGCCTTGTAGCTTGAGAAGAGCTTTCGGTTACCTATCATGTGTTTAGAGCATCCGCTATCTTTTATCCACTCATCGGGTTCTAAGTTATACTTGACTCTAAGGATATCTAGTTCATATAAGATAATACCTCAAACATTTGGTCCCCGATATCTCATGGGTCCAAAGTTGGAAGTGCTAAACATCCCTTGTATTTGATGCAATTGGTTGGGATGTGGGAATGGAATACATATTTCACATGGCAAGTAACTTTGACATTGGAAGTTGTTCCAAGTTACAGGAAAGCCACGAGGTTGATTTTGTCGACCAACGTTCCTTTTTGGTTGCGGTAACGTAGGACGTGAATAATTATTATTGACTCTTCTAGGTGGTAGAGTTTTTGATCTAAATTTATGTTTTGAAAATCCAACTCCAGGTTTTGACAATGGCTTATAAAATTGTTTAACTTCATTATCACTAGCAATAGGAACTTTGACATTGTTTACTATTATGTGCTTTGGTCTAGGACCCAAAATCAATTTTTGAAAACACACTTTTCTCACATTCAGGATTGCCTGCTGGCGGTCCTATAATTGTTTTGAGGGCCGCCTGTGCATTATGGGGGCCGCCCATATTTATGGGACCTCCATCAGAGGATGCCTTAGTCTGAGCTTTCACAAATTTTATTTCTTTAGTTCCACTAGATGATGCTTTAAATGAACTAAATCCTAAACCTAACTTATCACCGGAGGGTTTTTGATTACTTAACATTTCATTTAGGCAATGTGTGCTCTTTTCAAACTTGGTTAGTTTAAGAGCTTCCTTTTTAAGCTTTTCATTTTCAATTTTAAGCATATTATGTTGGGATTAAAAGACTTCAAGATATTCTTAGAGTTACTGCTGCTCAGGTATATATATTAGTGATGTCAAGCATAACTTGGTACTGCTAGTAATACTAATGAAAATTATGCTAAGTAGTTAGTACTAGTAGTATAAAAGTTACTACTGCTAGTTACTACTGTTAGTATAAAGTTACTGCTGCTAGTAGAAGTTAAGACTGCTCAGAGATGAAAACTGAAAATATACTAAGTAGTTACTACTGCTATTATAAAAGTTAGTACTGCTAGTGTATGTTAGTACTGCTAGAGTAAACTTCTAAGTAGTTAATACTGCTTGTGCTCAGTTACAACTGCTGAGTGATTACTACTGCTGGAAGGATTATGCTGACAGAGATGAGATCAAAGACTTATCAGAGAAGAGATAAAGATTGATTGGAGAACAAGAATACTTACGAAGATAAGTATTAGTTATTTGTAAAGAAGATATGTATAACTTATTTGTTTAAGAGATTACGTTTGTTTATAGAAAAGACCATGATAACTTAGGAAAGTATTGTAAGCCTTGTAGGACTCCTTGGTGTATAAAAGGAAGTCCTAGGGCATAATGCTAGACATGACATCTTTGATATTGGTAGCTTCAAGGTTTTCTAAACCCTAACACTATTAAGAGTGTTCGTTTTATATTGAGGCTGAAAGTTTGATAATCTATTGTTATTAATCTTGTTTTTCACTGTTTTCATTAGAATTCTTCTTAGTATCATAGACTAGATTCCGCATAGTCTTTGATATATTCAATCAAAGTTTCTACCATAGTTGTCCTGGATTTATTCAATACAACTAAGCCTTTTACAAGCTAAGCAAGATGTATTCAAGTGGGATCAACAAGTGGTATCAGAGCTTGTTGAGAAACTTTGAATACGAAGAAACAACTACACATACCAGATCTATTTGTTTGTGAAAACATAGAGGCATTATCTTCACCAATGGTTTTTGCTGCAAAACTTCCAATGCTCAATCCAGGTGAATTTAAGCTTTAGAAAATGAGGATAGAATAGTACTTCCTAATGACAGATTATGATCTTTGGGAAGCAATAGTAAATGGAGACTCACCTCTACCAAAGAGAACTGTTGATGGTGTTGAGCAAACATATCCTCCTACAACTATAGATGAGAAGTTAGCAAGGAAGAATGAGTTAAAGGCAAGAGGTACATTGTTGATGGACCTTCCAAATGAACATCAACTAAAGTTTAATACCTACAAATGTGCCAAAACACTGATAGAAAGTATAGAGAAAAGGTTTGGTGGTAATAAGGAGCCAAAGAAAACTCAGAAGACACTTCTAAAGCAACAGTATAAGAATTTCAATAGATCAAACTCAGAAGGACTTGATCAAACTTATGATAGGCTTCAAAAGCTTATCAGTCTGCTAGAGATTTTGGGTGAAACTATTTCTTAATAAGATATGAATATGAAGTTTTTAAGAAGTCTCCCATCAGAATGGAAGACTCATACCTTGATCTGGAGGAACAAACCTGATTTAGACACCTTGAGCATGGATGATCTATACAAAAATCTAAAGATTTATGAAACTAAAGTTAAAGGGTCATCAATCTCAAACCAAAATTTACAAAATGTGGCTTTTATGTCTTCCAATAACTCTGGCAGTTCCAATCAAGCTTATGGTTCTAACTCTGCCAATACTGATAGTATGAGGGATGCTGCGACCTATTCTTTCTTTGTAAACCAATCCAACAGTCTACAATTAAATGATGAGGACTTACAACAGATTGATGCTGATAACTTAGAAGAGATGGATCTAAAGTGGCAGATGGCTATACTGACCATGAGAGCCAGAAGATTTCTAAATAAGACTGGAAGGAAGATTAGTGCCAATGGTTCTGAGACCATAGGATTTAAAAATCAAAGGTGGAATGCTATAACTGTCATAAAAGGGGCCACTTTGCAAGGGAGTGCAGGGCTCCAAGGAAGAACAGGAACAGAGAACCTATAAGGAGGAATGTGACAGTGGAAACAATAGGGACAAAAGCTTTGGTGGCTCAAGTTGGACTTGGGTATGACTAGAGTGACCAAGCTAAAGAAGGACCTACAAACTTTGCACTTATGGCATATACATCTTCAGGTTCTACAAGTTCTTTAAGCTTAGATCTTGAGGTATCTACTTGTTCTAAAGCATGTTTAAAATCTTATGAAACTCTCAAAGAACATTATGACAATCTGACAAAAGATTTTAATAAGTCTTAATTAAATGTAGGAGCTTATAAAGCAGGTCTAGAATCTGTAGAGGCTAGACTAGATATGTATAAAAAGAATGAGGTTATTTTTGAAGAGGACATAAATATTTTAAAACTTGATATTATGTTGAGAGATAATGCATTAACACAGCTTAGAAAGAAATTTGAAAAAGTTGAAAAGGAAAAAGATGATTTAAAACTTACCTTAGAAAAGTTTGAAAATTCATCTAAAATTCTAAGAAAACTATTAGAGATTCAAGTAAGTGATAAGTTTAAGACTGGTGTAGGGTTTGATAGTCAAGTGGTTGATAGTTAAATGTTTGATAGTTAGGAAAATGATAGGTACAAAACAAGTGAAGGGTATCATGTTATTCCCCCTCCATATACTGGGAACTTCATGCCCTATAAATCTGATTTGGTACTTGCTGATGAGGATGAATATGTTTTTAGTGAGTTAGTAACTAGTATACCTGATGTTGCAACAAGTGAAGCTAAGACTAGTGAGTCAAAACCTAAGTCTTTTGGTGAACCACTTATTAAAGACTGGATATCTGACAGTGAGGATGAGAATGAGACTGAGTCTAAGTCTAAACAGAGAAAATCTAGTTTTGCTAAAGTAAAATTTGTTAAAAAAAACTAATAAGCATGGTGAAATACCTAGAGAGTCCTGTTAAGAAGGTAGAGAAAAAAAAGAGCGCCGAGCTAGCATACCCTAAAGGGAATAAAAGACACACTGTCCTAAGAGGAAACAAGAGAACAGAATAATTTAATGACTCAGAATGTAGGACTAAATTTTGAGTATTAAACAAATAAAGCTGCTAGTCATGTGGCATTTATAAAAACCATTTTGATCAAACGATTGGATTTATATGAAAGAGAAAATGGCAGAAAAACTATATCGGAACAAAGGCAAGAAGGGTATAACACACCATAAAAAAAAAAAAAAAAAAAGTTTCTCAAAGCTTGATTCACCCAACATTCAAAAAGAATTTTGTTCCAAGAGCAGTCATACTGAAAACTGGCCTTAAAACACTTAATACTGCAAGGGATCAAAACTTTCAATAGCAGCAGTATCCATTAATCGTCAGACCACTTAATACTGCATGACCCAAGACCAACAATGAACTGTGGCAAGCCATGCAACAAATGTTTTTTATAGAGCACGTTCACATGTCGAAGGCCAATTAACAGGTTAACAACAAATCAGAACCCACAATCATAATGAAAAAGTTATTATTTGTATAGGAGGAAATGATTTACTACAATTATGGCCAAAAGCAGTAGTAAGTGATAATAAAGGACATGAGGTTAATGCTGTTAAGTCCTCAGCATGTTGGGTTTAGAGACCAAAACAAAAAGTTTTAGATCATGTCTCCAGACACAATGGTGCATCAATGAACTTTAAAAGATTTAACTATGTTGATGCACAAGGCGATCCAAGTTTGTAATGGCTTGGATCCCCATGATAGCCTGAATCTTTAACGTTTAATGCAGGCCTTCCACAGCTAGAAATGCAGGAAAAAGAGATTCATTGATAGTGGCTCTCTAAGGCACATGAATGGAAACAAGTCCTACCTCTCAGATTATGAAGAAATTGATGGAGGATTCGTTGCCTTTAGAGGTAGTACCAAAGGAGGTAAAATCACTGGTAAAGGTAAGATCAGGACATGTAAATTGGATTTTAAAGATATGTACTTTGTTAAGGAGCTTAAGTTTAACCTTTTTGTGTCTCACAAATGTGTGACGAATAAGAACTAATTTTCTTTTTACAGACACAGAATGTGTTGTTTTGTCCCCTCCTGACTATTAAGCTACTTGAAAGAAAAATCAAGTCATACTGAGAGTTATCCCAGAAAGAACAACATTTACAGTGTGAGACTTAAAGAATGTTGCTCCTCAGGAGGTCCAACATGTCTCTTGCAAAGGTCACATTAGATTGAATCTAATCTTTGGCATAAGAGCTTGGGAGTATAAAAATTCAAAACTAATGAACAAACTTGTGAATGGGAAATCTTGTAAGAAAGGTTTACCTTCTAAAAATTTTTAAAATGATCCACGCATGTGATTGCTTGTCAGAAAGGAAAGCAGCGATAAAGCCTCTTGTAAGAAACCAAATCTGTGCAGCCAATCACCAACCTTTTCAAATGTTGCACATGGATTTATTTGGTCCAACGTTTTGTAAAAGGGTATAATGATAAGAGATGAGTTCTACCTTGATTTGTCTCACAGATGACTTTATTAGATTATAGTTGGGTTTTTTAATTGTTAGCTAATAATATGATGAGCGGGTGGAATCCTTAAGGCTTTTATAACAGGAATAAAAAATTAAATAAATCACAGAGTCAAAATAATTAGATGTGACAATGGAACTGGATTTAAGAATAAGGAAATGAATTAGTTCTGTGAGATGAAAGGGATTAAGAGAGAATTTAGTGTTGCTAGGACTCTACAACAAAATGGAGTAGCTGAAAGGAAAAACTGAACACTAATAGAGGATGCTCGGACTATGCTAGCTGATTCAAAGTTACCTATTACCTTTTGGGCTGAAGCAGTTAATACTGCTTGTTATGTGTAAAATAAGGTATTAGTAATAAAGCCTCACAACAAGACCCCTTATGAACTTTTTCTAGGTAGAAAACCTGCCTTAAGCTTTACGAGACCATTTGGATGTCCTGTTACTATTCTTAATACCTTAGATCACCTAGGTAAATTTGATGGAAAGGCTGATAAGGGATTCTTTGCTGGATACTCTGTGAATAGCAAGGCATTTAGAGTATTTAACAGTAAGAACCCAGACTAGTAATGAGACCTTGCAAACAATACTTAGTCTGAAATAAATCTAATGTTGCAAGGAGTGGACCAGAATGGCTTTTTGATATTAATACACTGACAAAATCTATGAATTATGAGCCAGTTGTTGTAGGGAATCAATCTAATGGTATTACAGGTACAAAAGCTTATGAAAATGCAGGTAAATCTAGAGTAGAGATAGTACCTGGCAAAGATTACATACTGCTACCATTTTTGACTCAAGATCCACCATTCTCTTCTAGTTTAAAGAATTCTCCTAATGCTGGATTCAAACCATCAGGGGAGGAGGAAAAGAAGGATGCTGAACATCTGGAGAATAAAGATAGTGAGGTGCCAAATACAGAGGAGCCAAGAGTTAATCAAGAACAGGATGAAAGCGTTAACAGTACTAACAATATTAATACTGTTAGTTCAACTGTTAATACTGCTAGCATAAAAGATAATGCTGTTGATGAGAATACTGTCTATGGATGTGCTGATGATCATAATATGCCTAATTTGGAAGAGATTGTCTATTTAGAAGATGATGAAGGTGTTGGTGCAGAGGCTGACATGAGTAATTTGGATACATACATGCCTGTCAGTCCTATTCCAACTATCAGAATTCATAAGGATCATCCATTTGAACAAATCATTAGAGATTTACATTCAGCACCTTAAACCAGAAGGATGCCAAAGAGTGTGATTGAACATGGTAAGTTTAGTTCAGTACAACAAAGGATTAACCATAAAGATTTTCAAAATTGTCTGTTTGCATGTTTCTTATCACAAGTAAAGCCTAAAAAGGTAATCCAAGCATTAAAAGATCCAAGCTGGATAGAAGCTATGCAAGAAGAGCTTCTCCGGTTCAAGTACAAAGTTTTGGACTGGAGGTTTACCATATGGCAAAGGAGCCATTGTAATAAATGGGTTGAACTGAACATAGAAAGATGAAAGAGGCATTGTAATCAGGAACAAGGCTAAGTTGGTTGCACAAGGTTACACTTAAGAAGAAGGAATAGATTATGATGATGTTTTTGCTCCAGTTGCTAGGATTGAAGCAATTAGGCTGTTCTTAGCCTATGCCTCATTCAAAGACTTTGTTGTGTACTAGATGGATGTGAAGAGTGCATTTCTGTATGGCAAGATTGAAGAGGAAGTTTATGTCTATCAACCTCTAGGGTTTAAAGATCTAGAGTTCCCTGACAGAGTTTATAAGGTAGAAAAGGCATTATATGGTCTACATCAAGCTCTTAGAGCTTGGTATGAGACTCTATCTACCTATTTATTGGATAATGGATTTCAGAGAGGTAAGATAGATAAGAATTTGTTCATTAAAAGAGTCAAAGGTGATATTCTGCTAGTTTAAGTATATGTAGATGATATCATTTTTGGATCTACTAAGAAGAGTTTATGCACTAAGTTTGAGAAATTAATGCATAAGAAGTTTCAGATGAGGTTTATGGGTAAGCTTACTTTCTTCTTAGGACTACAAGTGACACAAAAAGATGATGGAATTTTCATTAGTTAAGACAAGTATGTGGATGAAATTTTGAAGAAGTTTGGCTTTTCAACTGTGAAGACAACAAGTACACCTATGGAGACCTCAAAGCCTTTGATGAAGGATGAAAATGCTGAAGATGTTGATGTGATCCGCGCCCTTATAAGATAATGATTGGCTCATTGACGAGTAGCGATTAACATCTTCGCGAAGCCTTTAATAATCACATAGAAGCTGTATGTGCTTTGTGCAAGATTCTAAGTCACACCTAAAGTTTTACATCTTCATGTTGTGAAAAGAATCTTTAGATACTTGAAAGGTCAACCTAAATTGGGCCTTTGGTATCCTAAGGACCCACCATTTGATTTTGAAGCTTATACTAACAGTGACTATGCTGGTGCAAGTTTAGACAGGAAATCTACAACAGGAGGTTGTTTAATTTTTCCTAGATGGAAGACTTGATTTCATCACAATGACAAGAAGCAAACTATAGTTGCCAACTCTACTACTAAAGCAAAGTAGCAGCTACGCGTACGAGCAATTTTGTGGACAAGTTTTATGGAATCTAAAATCATTGCTTGACTATGGATACAAACTATATGAACACCAAATATTTTCATTGCAATGAAAGCACAATCTGCATAGTTAAGTAATTCCTTGTTTCACACAAAGACTAAGCACATTGAGATTAACATCACTTGCATCAGGGAGTTCATACATAAAAAGATTAATACATCGGACAATTGATACACACTGATCACAATGAATCAATTTACTCATAAAAGAATTTTGATGTTAGAACCGTTTTTCAATTTTTGACTGCTAACATTGAATGCTTAATCTATGAAAGTATTGTTTGTATAGATTGCTGATTGAAGTTGTTGAAATGCTAAGGATAAATTGGGTTAAAACTTGTAACCTCAGAAAAGTTAATGCTGTTATGCATTACTTATACTTTCCTGCTGGGTGAAAAGTTTTAGTACTGCCAAGGCAAAAAATAATAATGCTAGGGCTAAAGATAGTGCTATCCAGGCAAAAGTTAATTCATTAGCCAGGCTACTTACTACTGCTAGGTTATCGTTGGAGTTACAACTGCTGAGGGTATTCTTTGACTATAAAATGAAAACTTCACGTATAGGTTTTCTTTATTACCTATTTAAGCGCATACGATCACACCATATTCATTATTAATCTTCTAATACTCTCTTAGTTACAAACCCAAACTCAATTTCATTACTGACTTCAACAATTATCATTCATAGAGGCTCTAAAATTTATTGATTCACACAACATGGTTGCTTACTTGGAAAAATCCACAGAGAATGCTGATTTTGATGAGATAGTGGACTTTCTGAATGCTAGCCCTATCAGATATGCCTTAACTGTAAGTCCAACTATCTATGTGTCTTATATTTAGCAGTTTTGGTCTACTGCAAAGATCAAAATAGTCAATAATGAAAGACAAATACGTGCCAAAGTTAATGGCAAGACAATAGTAATATCAGAATAATCTGTGAGGAGAGATCTTCAATTCAATGATGCGGATGGTATTGCTTGTCTCAAAAAATACTGGAAATTTTTGAAAACCTTCAATTGATGGGATATAAGAATCTTTCTGATAGACTTACCTTTTACAAATCTTATTTTTCCCATCAATGGAAGTATCTTATACATACCATCTTGCAATGTTTAAGTTCAAAATCAACTTATTGGAATAAATTTGGTACATATAATGCATCTGCAGCTATATGTTTGGCTAAGAATCAAAAATTTAATTTTTCTAAATTGATTTTTGATGGTATGTTAAGAAACTTGGATCCAAATTCTAAAAAGTTTTTAATGTATCCAAGGTTTTTACAATTGTTTTTGAACAATCAAATTGAAAATCTTACACCAACTTTTAATGATGAGTATGATACACCTTCTCATACTAAAAAGGTTTTTGCAAACATGAGAAGGCAATGAAAAGATTTTTCAGGCACAATTACACCATTGTTTGCTACTATGTTGATACAACCTCAAGCAAATGTGGGTGAAGGTTCAGGACAACCCACTGAACCCCAACACATACCTACTACTGCTTCACCATCTAATACTGAACCAATCCTTATTATTGCATCATCATCACAACCCCAAAATACTCACAAACATAGGAAGAACCAAAAGATCCCACTAGAAATCTCAGTTTAGTGGACCTAACTACCCCTTGTCGGCGACTAGATGCGCGAGACAATCCCATAAGGAGAGAGGAGATAGTCATGGAAATGGCTGCCTCGCTATTGCAATAGCTTAGTGTTAGAGCAGAGAGCAGTGTAACATAATTAGGATCTAATCCATGACAACACTTAATGAGCCTATTCTTTAAGGAACTGGTTCAGGTAGTAGTCCCAAGCACTAAGATACCATATTGGGGGACACACCTACTCAAACTAGGTTTGAGAGGTTGTCTAAACAGTCTAATGATCCACCTCTCTCAGGAGTTAACACACCTAGAAGTGGGGAGGACAAACTGAAAATTATAGAATTCATGGAAATTTGTACAAAATTATCTGACAGGGTTCTTGCCTTGGAGAATGTTAAGACTACTCAGTATTTAGAGATTACTAGTCTAAAAAAGAGAGTCAAGAAATTAGAAAAGAAGAAAAAGGCAAGAACTCCACAACTCAAGAGGAGGTTATTCAAAGTCAGGCTGCTGATTAAAGTTTGGGTGATTAGGAGGATGCATCCAAACAGGGGAGGGAATAAAGCTGAAATGCAGAACACAGATGAATTATTTCATTGTTCAAGAGGATTTAGAGACTCAAGGGAGTTATGATCAGGATATTGATGTTACTACTGTCAATGCACCAATTACTACTACTGGTGTATCAGTTAGTACTGCTGAGCCAAGTACTCCTCCGACAACAACAACAACTGTTATTAAAGATAAAGATCTCACAATTGCTCAGACACTTATGAAGATAAAAAGTAAGAAATCAAAAGAAAAATCAAAAGAAAGAGGATCAAAATAAAAATCTAGTGAGCCTACTACTAAATCAACAAAGGAGTGACTATTGCAAAACCTAGTGGAGTTTTGAAACAAGAAACGAATACATCCTCACAAGCAATATCAAAATGACAAGTGAAAGCCAAAATGATTGAACTAATGAGAAGCCATTAAAAGAAAAAGGATCAGATCAAGTTAGATGAAGAAGAGGCTAAAAGGACTTATAGAAAGAATTAAGAGGCTGAGTTAGAAGAAGAAGAAAGGGTTACAATACAAAGAGAAAAGAGGCTAACCTTAATATTCAGGGATATGGTCAAAGCTAGGAGGAGGTAATTATAGATTAGCTTAGAGACTACAAGCCAGAAGAACCGGAGAGTTAAACCCTTGAAGAAAGATCAAGAAACTGTTTGTAAAAGCTCATGAACAAAAGAAGAAGCACACTTTGCAAAGCTTAGAGCTGAAAAGATCAGAAGAAAACTGCCAACTAAAGCATAAAAGAGGAATCAAATGTCTACTTATCTGAGAAACATGGCTGGATATAAACATACTCAGTTGAAGAACAAAATTTTTGAAGAAATTCAAATGTTGTTTGATAAAGAAATGAAGAGGGTGAAATTCATTGTTCCTATGGATTCAAAGGTGGTGAAAGTGAGTGGAAAAGAAAACTGAAAAGCTTAGAAAGGAAACAATTAGTAAGATAAGAGCTAGTGAAGAACTTGAAGAAGAAAGTGTCAAGTATATGCAAAAACTAGAAGAGATTTCAGAAAAGGCAGAACTTCAACTTTGTTTAGAGATAGTTCCAAGAGATAATGAAGTCGTCAATATTGAATCATTATCTATAAAATATCTAATAGTTGACTGAAAGACACACATTCTAGCAGAAGACAAGATGTATTATGAGATTATCAGGGTTGATGGAAGTACTAAGTATTATAAGATATTCAGTGCAATGCTTAATGATTTTGATAGACAGGATGTGTTAGATCTATACAAGCTGATAAAGGAAATATTTGAAACAACAAGTCTAGACGGATATGAGTAGATTACTTAGGGAGACATCTTATAAATTTATTTGAGCCAAGTGAGGAAGATGAAATCTGGAAAGCTCAAAAGGACTACACATTGATAAGCTAAGGTTATATGATTCATGCAGAGTTCGTGTATTATTGATGGATACTGGAATTACTATTCACATGATGGTTGAAAAGAAATATCCTCTTACATAAGAAATGCTTTTAAGGATGTTAAGTAGAAGACTAGAAGTTGATCATGAGTGTGAAATGACTTATGAACTTCTCAAATTTACAAGATCACATCTTAAGAAGTAGAAGAGTGTTTGAATACATCCTCCTGAGGATTAAGAAGATTTTATTGAAGAAACTTGATGATTAATATGATGAATATCAAGTTTAGGGGAGGATAGTTAGGATTAAAAGACATCTTAGTGTTGTTGAAGTTACTGCTGCCAGTTATGGAAGTTACTACTGCTGGTTATAGTTTCTACTGCTGGTGAAGACTACATGAAATATTTCTCGATCAATACTACTGCAGTTTTAAAGTTATTACCTGCTAGTATAGTTTACTACTTGCTAGAAAGAGGTTTCTTCTGCTGTTAGTTATAATTTTATTGATAGTTATATGATAGTACTGCTTGATTTGATAAGAATGAGATATTTTACAAAAAGATATGATATTAACATAAAATGCTTTGTAAACCCATTAGGTTCCTTGGTGTATAAAAGGAGACCCTAGGGCATGTAGGTTAGTATCTCAATATCTCATCTTCATATAAAGTCATTTATAGCTTTAAGGTTTTGTATAACCCTAACACTATTAAGAGTGTTCGTATTAATATATTGAGGCTTAAGGTTTGGTATTATACAATCTTATTTATTAATGTTTCATTGTTTATTCTTCTTGGTATCGTAGACTAGATTCCATATAGTCTTTGATATATTCAATCAAAGTTTCTACTATAGTTGTCTTGGATTTATTCAATACAAACTTAAGAGCCTTTACAACTAAAGCAAGAATCAATTCAAGTGGCTCACATCAGCAGATGACACCCACCGTCACTTCAACACTATACATCCCCTTTATCACAAAAAATCCTCTACAACTCCCCTGTTAACAACAGTTTTCACCATCTCAATATGGATCAATTCATCTCACTCAACATTATTCATCTACTTATCCATCACAACCTCAATTCAATCATTCATCCGTTCCACTATCATATCTATATCAGTCTCAAATGAATCATTTAACCTCATCTATTCCATAAACTGCTTATCAATCACCTCAAGTTTCTACATAATCGATGAATGACTCACCTCTTGTGGACTCATGTTTTGTTGTTATGATATTCTCTCTAGCAGATGATCCAATTGCTTGTCTCAACAAGGAAATGGCTTTTCTAACAGCTGTAGCTTCCTCAAGGTTCCCCTCAACCAATAATCAACTTATAACTTCTTCGAATCCAAGAAACCAAGCCACTATTCAAGATGGCAGGGTCAAGTGCAACAATTTCAGGGGAGACAAGGACAACGTTCTTCTAGTTAATGGTTTATAAGAGTAATGCTACGAATAGTTTCTAGGTACACAATGCAAGTGGAAAAGCAAAGGTTGTTAAATGCTACAACTATCAAGGTGAAGGACATATGGCTAGGCAATGCACTCAGCCTAAGCGAACAAGGAATGCAACATAGTATAAGATAAAAAAACAATGTTAGCTAAAGCTTAGGAAGCTAGACAAATTTTTGATGAAGAGCAACTCGCATTCTTGCAGATCTAAGGGTTCCAATGACAAGCTATTCAGTGATAGATCATTCCAAACAGTGTTGCTTTTAGATTGAGGTCTTGATACTTATAGATTCTGACTATTGATGAATCAAGAATCAAAAGCGGTTCTTATGGCCAACATTTCCAACTATGGTTCTGACGTTATCTCAAAGGTTGTCCAGATTGTTCTTTTGTATCTGGACTCTAGATGTTCAAAACATATAACAGGTAACTGCTCTCAGCTCATGACACTGTGTTAGTAAATTTCCTGGTACCTTTGAGAATCATGAATGACCATATTGCCAGGATATAGGGTATGGTGACTATCACTGTAAATGTTACTATTTCAAGAGTATACTACGTCGAGGGGCTTGGACATAACTTGTTTTTTTATTGGTTAATTTTAAGACGCGGATCTTGATTTTGCATTTCAGAAAAACACATGCTTTATTCGTAATTTGGAAGGTGTTGATCTACTTTCTAGATCTTGAACGACAAATATTGTACACAATATACTCTTGATGAATACATAAAACATCTCCGATCTGTCTTCTATCTAAAGCGTCAAAGACTAAGAGCTGGTTATGGCATCATCGGTTATCACATCTCAACTTCGATACACTTAAAAAACTAGCTAAAGACGGTCTTGCACGAGGCATTCCAAGACTTAAATTTCAAAATGATCATCTATGTTCAGCATGTGCATTAGGAAAAAGCAAGAAAATCCTATCTCAACCAAAGCTGAAGACAACGTAACCAATAGAATTATATCTTTTAACATATTGCGTTGGTATAGCCCAATGCGTGTGGCGTGTATTAACGGGAAAAGGTATATCTTAGTGATTGTTGACGGTTACTCAAGATTTACTTGGGTCAGATTTTTGAGGACAAAAGATGAAGCTCCTGAGGCCATCATTAAATGCATCAAAAAAATTCAAGTTCGTTTGAATGCCACTGTCTGTAATGTTCGAACAAATAATGGAACCGAATTTATCAATCAGACACTATACGTTAAATTTTTTGAAAATTATGGCATCTTGCACAAACATCAGTTGCCCGCCCTCCCTCAGCAGAACGGCTTGTCGAAAAGCGAAACCGAATTCTTGTAGAAGTTGCTCGTACAATATTAATATTTTCAAAAGCTCCATTATTTTTATAGGCCGAAGCAATCAATACAGCTTGTTACACCCAAAACCGTTCATTAATCCGCCTTCGATACAACAAAACTCCATATGAGCTTATGCAATATAAAAACCAGATTTATCATTCTTTTATGTCTTTGGTGCACTCTGTTATCCTACCAATTACAATGATGACCTGGGTAAAATAGAATGGCAAAATCTACATTGGTATTTTTGTTGGTTACGCGCCCGTAAAGAAAGCATTGAGAATCTACAACAAAAGAACTTGGAAAATTATAGGAACAATTCATGTGACATTAGATGAGCTGACAGCTATGGCTTCTGAATAATTCGGTTTAGGACCCGGTCTATCATTCTAATGACTCATGCACATCCAGTTCAAGGACTCTGTCCACAACCTGTTTCACAAAATCTGTATTCCACACTCAGAGATATTAAGATTTGCCTTTGTTTCAACCGATGTTTGATGAAATACTTCATCCTCCAACAACTTGCTTGTTTCGTGCGACGTAGTTCAAGAAGCTGCTGCTCCTAGAGTTGTAATTATAATGCCGTTCTCTTGTGTCAACTTCCATATGACGCTGGATGGCTACATAACAAGTATTTTATCACACAAACAAATAACAAACATCCAAACATTTCTCCCAGGTTTTTTGAGAATTTTAAAAACACCAATATTTCATGATGATCCAATTTATGAATCTCTTCATGAAGAATCAACTTCTCAAGGATCATCATCGAATTGAGACAAACACACATTAAATATAAATAGTACAAACAAACACTCCATTTTGAACACCAGAGTAAAAAGGACTATGATCATCTTATAGCAAACGTGATCAGAATGAGATATCCTTCGCGGCTTCTGTGCTCGTATGAGAAAGGCAACTACCAAACTGACAGCCCCTGTGGTGTTTACTTTAAATGCTACCTAACTTCAGTAGAACCAAAGAACTTCAAACAAGCAATGCCGAACTAGCATGGATAATAAAATGCAAGAAGAAAATTACATGATATTCAAGACTAGAATTTGGGAAATGTTGCCCGTGTCCAGCAAAAAGAGTTATAGATCAAACTAAAATGGATTATAAGGTCAACGGATGAATTTGCGGGTACTAAAAAAAATAAGCTCGACTAGTTGCGCAAGGTCCCAGTCAAGAAGAGGGAATCGATTTCGAGAAATCATTTGCACCGGTTACTAGAAAAGAGGCCATCTGTATATTCGTAGCAAATGCCGCTCATAAGAATATAACGATCTACCAAATGGACGTCAAAAATGGCTTTCTTAATGGCGAGACTCAACGAAGAGTCTACGTTTCTCAACAGAAGGAATTTTGACGCAGTACAACCCATCGCATTGTACAACCGCAAAAGGCCCTCTAACGTTTACCAACAAATCCACCTCAAGCATGGTACGCCAGCTGTCAAGCTATCCTAATCTCACAAACATTCTCCAAAGGTGCAGTTGATATGATCTTTACACGGAAAGCGGGGAATGACTTATTACTGGTACAAATTTATGTTGACGATATAATATTTGCATCCACTAATACTGCTTTGTGTAATGAGTTTGCTAATCTGATGACCACTAAGTTCAAGATGTCGATGATGGGGCAGATGTCATTCTTTTTAGGATTACAAATTTCTCAAAGTCCTAGAGGCATCTTTCTAAACCAGTCAAAATATGCTTCTGAAATAATTAAAAAATATGGTTTGCTGACTAGTGATTCTGTAGACACACCTATGGTAGAAAAGAGTAAACTGGATGAAGATCTACAGGGGAAACCAGTTGATGCTACACTTTATCGTGGCATGATTGGATCCCTCATGTATCTGACATCCAGTAGACCCGACCTTATTTATGCAGTCTGCTTATGTGCCCAGTATCAGGCAAAGCCTACCGAAAAGCACTTAAATGCGGTTAAACAGATCTTTTGATACCTAAAGGGAACCATTAACATGGGTCTCTGGTACTCGAAGGATACCGGTATGTCTCTAACAGCATATGCAGATGCAGATCACGCGGGGTGTCAGGACACTAGACGCAGTACATCAGGAAGCGCTCAATTCTTAGGTGATAAACTTGTTAGCTGGTCTTCCAAGAAGCAAAAGAGCACTGCGATATCGAGTACAGAGGCAGAATATATTGCCTTATCTGGGTGTTGTGCTCAAATCCTATGGATGCGTTCACAGCTAACAGGCTATGGATTTAAATTCAATAAGATTCCTCTGTACTACGACAACGAAAGTTTGTACTCTATACTGTAAACAACTTTTCCAATAGTCAAGAGCAAAGCACATCTGATGTACGCTACCATTTTTAAAGGACAAGTGGAAAATGGAATGAGTGGAAACCTATACTTGTCCGGAAACCGAATATCAACTGGCAGACATCTTTACCAAACCTTTGCCACGAGAAAGATTCAACTTCTCGATCGAAAAGCTAGGAATGAGAAGCATGTCCCCGGAAACGCTAAAACATCTAGCAGAGGAAGACGACGAGTAATTGGCGAAACACTTGGTATAATCTGTGTATCACATATGATATATAAGAAAATATAAAAACCCAAAAAGATTTTTTTTCATTTTAAATAAATTTCTCAAAAAGAAAATATAAAAAATATAAAACCAGAAAAGAAAATACAAAATTAAAAATTAGAAAAATACAAAAATAGGTTTTCATGACATGTCTTTTGAAAATCGATAACATTTACGGCCTTAGAAATGTCATTCAATAATGATACGGGACAGTAAATGAAGTTCGAGCAAAAGTTCAAAATGTTTTAAAACATGTCAATATGGCTTGCTATTATTTCTGATAGCAACCCGGTCTTTAATTTAAAGGCAAGTGTTTCGACAAAAAGAAAACTTGACCTCACAACGGGAAATGAATTTTTCTCGGGAATGAATTACTTCATATTCATTCAAAGGCTTGTGTTTACTTTACAACACAACCCGTGCTTCCTTTATATAAATTAATGTACGTGTCAGTGCATTTCTTTGTCAAAATAAGAGAAATCTTATTTTTATGGTGTTGATTTTCAAAATAAAACAAAATAATCATCTTAGTAATTCATCAGAAAATGATTTTTCAAGGCATTT
Organism: Tanacetum coccineum; assembly: GCA_026074375.1. Classification (NCBI taxonomy): domain Eukaryota; kingdom Viridiplantae; phylum Streptophyta; class Magnoliopsida; order Asterales; family Asteraceae; genus Tanacetum; species Tanacetum coccineum. Next base: position 11,076 of record BQNB010007964.1, on the reverse strand, counting down.
AACCACTCAAACAACGACTACATCTCTTTAAATAGAAAACAAGTCATTGTTTGAGGGGGGAGAAAATGTCAAAATTTCTTCTTTAAAATCAACAAGTAATAAAAGGAAAAAGGTTTTTAAACAAAACGGACTAGATTATCAGGAAATTAATAATATAAACTTTATTATTGTTGACTTTATATGTTATGTCTTTATGCCTCTAGGGTCTTAATAGCAAAATTTAATGCTTAGTCTTAGTTTATAAACTTTTAGGGACTAAATGTGCTAATTGTTAAAACTATAATTATTCTTAAAACATTATTAAAAGGAAAATCAAAAGGATATATACTAGAGGGGGCATTTGTATCAAAAACTCAAAGTTTCTAACACAAACACCCCTAACCCGCGTTCACTTTTCACACAAACACAAACACACCTATTTTTTCTTTCCACCATTGTTATAACTCGAAAAAAAATTCAAGAATCATCATCATGTGCATTTCAATCATTAAGGTAAACTTCAAATACCTTCCTTACAATCTAAACATCTAATATGCAAAATGAATTAGGTTAAAAACATGAATTTTTGTTTGAATCCCCTAAAAATTGGTTTAGGGTTCGTCAAAATCAAAAGTGGTCTAAAAGCTGAATTGATTAAGGTTTTTGATGGGTAAGGGTTGTAGATTACTCATTTGGAACAATTTTACATGGGGTTAACATGTGATTCTATTATGCTTGAGTATGTGTTAGAAAATTTGGGTTTAAGGGAAGAACATGAAAAAGTTAATGGGTTTGTGTTTAGGCTGTGTTAGAGTACATCCTTGAATGCATTAGAGTAAAGAAAATCCATGTTAGAACATTAAAACTTATTATCTTGGTATAAACGAGTGACACTTGCTCGTTTTGTAAATTTTTGTGGTTAAAACATGTTAAATCTGCTAGAAAATGCTTGTATTTGATTTGGTTCATGTTTGTGTGTATCTTAATTGCCTAAAATTTAAATTTATGTTAATTTGAATTTTTATGGGGCGATTTATATACTCGAGACATATGGGGCGATTTATACACTCTTATAAGGGGCGATTTATACGTTTCTTATAGGGGCGATTTATACATTCCATATAGGGGGCGATTTATACGTTTCCTTATAGAGGCGATTTATACACATGACATAAAGGGGGTGATTTATACGCATCTTATAAGAGGGCGGTTTATACACTATTTTATACAGGGCGATTTATACACTTCTTCAAGAGGGGCAATTTATACATGAAATTATAAGGGGTGATTTATACCTAAAAGTTTTCATTAGATAACTTATTTTTAGGTTAATTCTTCTTTATATCTTATGTAAGTTGCAAAATGGACTGTGTTTAACCAATTGTTAGTTTGTTGACCCTATAAGTTAACTTTCTGATTAATGTCCTTCGTCTTGTACTTTGACTGAATGCCTGATAAAACTGTGTTAAATCTGTCTAGTTAATGTCTGTCAACTGCCTTCCTAAAGTCTATTCCCATAAATCAAATTGTTAATCAGTAATATATATATATATATATATATATATATATATATATATATATATATATATATATATGTGTGTGTGTGTGTGTGTGTGTATGTGTGTGTGTGTGTGTGTGTGTGTATAAACCGTATTCGACAATTTTTTTAGCAGAAACATGAATCCAGTTGCCACTCAACAAGTTGCTCTTGACAATGCTTTGGTTGCTCCCAAGAAATGACTCAAGATTGAAAAATGCAACATGAGAATTAAGTTCAACAAGCCACAAAGAGAAACCACATATCAAGTCACACTGGATATTCTTAACTCTCTCCCTGCTATCCCGCTTTCCTGATCACTGCTGAAGTTCCTGAAATATATATGCATCAATTCTGGAACACCATTAAGAAGATCAAGATACAGATGCAAACCATTCAAGCTGGATAAGGGAAAAAGTTCTTAATTGACACTTAGTATTTCAGTTTAATACTCCAGATCAGACCCAGACTCCCCAACCAAGATTTTGTTGAACCTCCTTCCAAAGAAGAAATGGTTCCATTTATCAAGGAACTCAGGTACACTTGCAAGTGTGATATGCTATATGAGATCCGTATAGATCATATGCACCAGCCTTGGAGAACATTTGTTCCAGTCATCAATACGTGCATCTCTAGGAAGTCAACAGGTCTTGATAGCCTCAGGCCATCAAGAGCTCAAATCTTGTAGGGTATGTTCTACAAGAAGAATGTTGACTTTGTTGCTTTACTATGGGAAGACTTTATGTTTCAAGCTGACAACAGAGATATAAGTCCAGCACATAAAGAGAACATGCCCTACCCAAGATTCACTAAAGTTATCATTAATAATTTAATGTCTAAAGATAAAACAATCTTTGTAAGGAATAGGATAAATTATCACATAATCTGAGATGATAGCTTGTTGGGTACATTGAAATATGTCTCCAAAATAGAAGATTATCAGAAGTATAGAGCTTTGATTCCTGAATAGATGATAAATTAAGAAATTAAAGATTCTTAAAATTATAAGAAAGAAAGAAAGTTTAAGAAAATTCTTCACCGTAAAAAAAACAGACTCTTGTCTTAGAGGAGAACCTCAAAGAAGCCAAAATGGACAAATCATCCTGGAACAGCTAAAAAGTCAGCACCTGCCAAAGAAAGATGTTTCCTCTAAAAAGCCTTCAAGAAAACTGTCAACTGGTGTACAAATCAAAGACACTCCCGATGTATCTGTGTCGGAGAAGAAGGCACCAGCAACCACTAATAGAATCAAAGGCATTGAATTACTATTTGATGACATATTACTTGGAGGAACCAATTAAATAAGGCCCTTACCAGAAAGAAAATGAGATATAAACATTCACTAAGCATGTGGCTCAAGTGAGGGAGCTAATTCTGAATCAGAGGTTCCTGATGAGCCAAAAGGTAAGTCAATTGACACAAGTGAAGGAACTGGTTTAAAACCAGGGGTTCCTGATGTTTCTAAAACTGATTCTTCTGAAAACGAGAACGAATCTTAGGGTGATAGTGGTGATGAAGCAAATGAACAAAGTGATGATAAAGATGAACAAACTAATGATGATCACGAACAAGCTGATGATGAACAAACAGAATCTGATGATGAAGAAGAAGAAACACAAGATGATGAGTACGTACATACTCCTGATGACTATGTACCTACTGATGATGAAACAAAAGATGTTAACCAACTTAGAGTATGAAAGGATCAATGAAGAGAATATATGGCGATGACCAACGTTATTAAACAATTGCTAAGCCTGCTGACAAAGAGAAAGATGATGAAGAGATAACAGTTGCTGGTCATGTGAACGTTAATCAAGAGGGTGCAGGTAATCAAGTCAAGGATGATGCTCAGGCAACACAGAAGACTGAAGGTCCAATTCCAAGTTCTTCTATCTCATCCAACTATGTTGCTAAATATCTCAACTTTGATAACATTCCCCCGGGGGGTATATATTTCTTTTTTATAAAACAAACCCAAAACAAAAGTTTTCTACTATGTTGGATATTAATGGTATCAACATTAAATTCCACATACCTCCCATCATCCATAACCATCTCCAGTAGTTTATAAATCCTCGAACATACTGTTGCCAATCCACCTGAAATAGTCACAACTACTTCGTCAACAATTATTTCTTCTCTTCTGTCTTCACTCTTCCCTCACCTTCAACAATTACACCAATCCCAACACTAATAATAACTGAAGCTACAACCTCTACCACTGTTGTTTCTGAATCTAAAACGCTCGCTACTCTCTAACTAAGAGTAACTGCTTTGGAAAAGGATGTAAAAGAGCTCAAAGATGTTGATAACTTTCCTCAGAAAGTTTATTTCAACAATTCAAATCTGATGTCCTAAACAAAGATAGTAAAAGAGTACCTAGTGATCAAGCATGATGATGCTATGCCATAAGGTGATTCAGAATAAACTTGCTGACATCATTAAAGAATACTCTGTTCCAGCTAAGACTGTAGAGAGACTCAAGCAGCAATATGCACCTCAAAAAAGTGTTGAAGACATTCAAGAAATCAAGATGGATCATGCAAGAAAGCAGCAAGTTCCTAAAGAAACATTCACTTCTTCTGATACCACTGCACTTGAAGAATATGATCAGAAACTTAACTGTTTGAAACAATGACTAAATCCATTCTTCAATAAAAGTCCAGAATCAAAGAAGGCCCCCCCCTCTATAAATGCACTCCTAGGAGTCAATCCTTGAGGATGAAGTATGTTAAGTAAGAAGGAGTAGTTGATAACTTAAAGAAAAGGAAACTAGATGAGCCTGATAAAGGATGAATGCACTTTCCCGGATCAACTAAGGTTAAAGAGACGGAAAATAAGCAAAGAAACTGAACCATCTAAGAAGGCCAAGTCGACTGAAACTTCCAAAGTCACTTCTAAAGGCACGTATAAATCTCAGCCAAAATCTACTGACAAGTCTGCATAAGGAGAGGAGACATTGTTTGAGGCTGGAGATACTCAAGGGCTATAGAAACAAAGACAAGACATAGGTAATACTGATGATCAACCTAATGTCAAGGATGCTCCAAAGCATGACTAGTTCAAGAAACCTGAAAGGCCCACGACTCCTGATTCGGATTGGAATGTTAGAAAATCAGTTGACTTTAAACCACCTCAAACTTGGATCAGCAAAATTGCTCAAGCAAAAAAACATCCTATTTCTTTCGACGAGCTTATGAGCACTCCTATCCGAACTTATCACATAAGACTGAACTTCTCAATTGAAATCGAACACAAGAACACCTTATTTATTAACAAGCCTTTTAATCTCTCAAAGGGACATTCAAAGTCCATGTGGAACCTCAAGTATAACATTAAAGAATTGTTATAAAGTTAAACAGACTCGACTAGAATGGAAATAACCTAAAGAAAGAATACTGTTTGACCTTAGAGCAAGCCACTAACCGTTGATTATGGAAAGGTCGTCAGTTGTTCCCGTTGACTACTTCATCATAATGATCTCGAGTATCTGAGGGGAAGAAGCAAAGTAAAAGAGCTATAAAAGACTCCATTGCAAAGAAATATATGTATTCACAATCAAAACAAATGCTGCTAAGTATGCTACTTCCATGCTAGAAGACATTGTTACCATCATTACTCGAATCAGGTAAAGGAAAGCCAGTAATAGATCTGTTGTCTGGGTCATGTTCAAACTAGGGTTCTAAACGACCACGATTCTAATGAGATTCACAAGCAACCAGTGTCGAAATATGATGTGATACCTTCCACAAAAGAACTATAGCGAAACCAAAGAAAGTAATTAAGTGGTAAGATTAAGGATATCTGTATGGAGTATAGAAAGTCCGAAGTATAAATCGAGCAGATTAGACCAAATTACAAGGAAGGTGAATTCCAAGACTCACATGCACGATATTTTAACATAAGCTACTTCACATGTTTAAAAGAACATCTCCAATCTTGAAAGAGGTTAATTATATGGACTAGGTGTAGCATTACAGATGTTTACCAGACATATTGTCATTCTTAAGCGAGTGGAAGACCTTCCATTAGGATTTGAAAGCTACCAAAAGAAGCTCAATATCACCAAGCCACAGACATTCAGGTCAAACATCTCCAACATAATTCCATACACTGCATACAACAATCCTCAAGGAATTATCTATAAAGACAAGTACAAAAGAAACCAGGTTGATGCGCACGGATTAAATTTACAAGTTTAGTGACGGGACGCTCACATCTGTTAGAACCGTTCTTCATGATATTGCTTCAAACATGAGGATGGATTACTTGCCAAAGAGAAGATGGAGTAATTTAGACAGACAGAGGTCTCGCATCATGATCAGGCTATAGATAAGCTGCTGCTAGAAAGAAGGTTAATGAGGAGCTTGGAAAAGTTTGTTGGTGGGAGAGATTATGAGGAAGACCTCAGACTGCTTGAACAAACAATATAACTTTGTCATATTTTGTCCCTACTGCCATTTTCAGGTTACACACTCGTAATTCATAAAACTTATGAATATAGTATATAAGTAGTTGTAGACAATTAAAATAGGCCTAAATAAGTGTTTGGTATAAATTATTCAAGAATTTCTTTGTAACATTTGAAAATTTTCAAAATTTTAATTAACCGAAGAAGCCCTCAAACACCATATAAATCCCCATAAATATGATGGTAGCATTAAAATGTCCTCAATAAGGCTTATACATATCCTAAATAATTTGTCATAAATATAAGAAATCAATTGATTTCCACAAAATTCAAGAGATATACATTTTTGATAACGGGAGGAAAATGTTACTTAAAATATATATAACTTTGTAAAATGTGATTTGAATGACTCATGTGTGAACTCCTTCCTTTGTACTGCTAAATATTTTCGGTTTATCGATGCAGAATCATTAGCATATTGTGTCTCATAATAATTACAATCCTTAATAAGATGAAGATAACTACCACATACAAAACAAGACTTTTATAACACCCTGTGTTTTCAAGTCTTTGACGACGTCAATAAATGTGCTATTTATTTTTATTATTGTACGTGTTTGCTTAAAATTGTAAACGTTAAGTTAAATCGCGTACGCCAAAAATTAGCGTTCAATGTAAACGGGCATCAAACAATTAAATGTTTACATCAAGCAAGGGTTATATAATTATTTTAATGATAATTATCAACTTTGTTCATTTTATTTTTATCGGATACGTAAAGTGTATACGTTTCGCGATAAATTGCGTTTAGGCACTCCCGGAACCACGAAAACTTTTCTACGCTTCAACAAATACCCACTTTTATACCCAATACACAAAATTTACTCAAATATATCATATATATCTCACTTATGCCGAAATTACTTGCATTTTATACAAAGATATACATGAAATGGCATTATACTTTCAAGATAGTCAAACAATACACCATACCTCTTTATGGCACCATCCCTACCATGCTTTGACCCATAACTATGACCTTGGCCATCCCTAAGACTTCCTATATGTCTCTTTGACTAGTTTAACTAGTTTATTACTTATACATAGCATAAGGAAGCACATATATCACTTAACACTTAAAGAAAAGTTCACAAAAACCCTCTTTTGCTCTCTCCTTGGCCACGGCACAAAACAACCACCCACACAAACCCATACAAAATTTTCTACAATCCTTACACTTCTATATACACATATCCTAAGATGTACTAAGGCATTTGCAAGCATTGGTTAACCATTTCCAAGTTAAAATCAAGAAAAAGGAAGCTAGGGTTTTGTAAAGGAAAGCTAGTGTTTATAAAGTGCAAGCTTTGGTTTTGTGATTAAACAAGGGTTTATCACTTGTTCATCATCACCATCATTCATCTTAAGGTCCACTTTAAACCTTTATGCCTTCATTTTATAAGTTTTTATGCATATTATTATTCTATTTTAGCTTAAATCACCATTTAGGTTTTAATCATGAAAATGAGGTTTTCACTTGAAATGATCATATGGGTGACTTTTATATATGTTGTGATATTATATACATCATGTTAAAATGGATGAGAAAATGTTGTATCATATTGTTTTGGAGTAAAGATGATTATGGGATAATTAGGGTTTTTATGGTTTCATAATATGTTTTAAGTTAAAGAAACACTTATATCAAATTAAGGATAATTATGGACATATGTTAATGTTGTATGGTTGTTAAAATAAGAGTATAAAAGATGAGAACACTTGTATACACATGGTTTTGTGAAAAGTAACTACATATAGAAACTAGAGATTTATGAACTAATTATGAAAGTTGTGGTTTATTATGTAAGATAAAAGATTTGTTATATTTGGACAAAAAGGACAACTATGGACTATGAACATAATATATATAAGATATAATACATATATACAAGTTGTAAAAATTGTGGTGAAATACAAATGTGGTAAATAATGGAAACAAGACTAAATTTTGGACTTAACAAACTAGCATAACATTCTGTCCAAAATTCGACATTTAACATGTCCATTGTATATTTTTATAAGATAATACATTTCACGACGATTCCGAAAAAGTAAGAAACTTGTTAAACGGATTAATAACGAAAAAGTTACGTTAAAAACGAGTTATACGTTAATAAACGGAGTCGTAAATAAATTTTTATAAAAACATTTTTATAAAAACTTTAAACAGCAAGTGTTGATATTTTTAATAAATAATACACATTTTTAGGATTCCAAAATGATAAGAATCGTAATTTTTCAATTAATAACGAACGAGTTATGAATTTCGCGAGTTTACGACAATTAATACTTTTATAAAACTATTTTTATAAAAGTTACTATTCATGACAGAAAGTTATATTTTTGTAAACCTCATAAATATATAGAACTTTCAAATACGAGAACGTCCTCGAAAGAATCGTTAAAAACGGAGCTATAACGAATAAAATACGACATTTACGGGTTTTACGACGACGAATACGATTTTTATAAAGCTCACGTCTGATGTGAACAGTAAAAGTTACTGTTCACCAGCAGGTCCGAAATTTGAAAATGTCAATTTATGATAACTCGTCTTAATACGAAAAGATGGACATAAGAAACGCGAGAATCGGGGCAAAAAAACGCGAAAGTTACGGCCAGTTTTACTAACGGTAATTATAAACTTTTTTAACTTATTAAACACAATTTTACCAAAACCATTAGTTGGTGATTGAGCTATATAGAATATTATGTGGTTATCAAAGTACTATATTACTAGGGAGTTTCATAATGAGGCCTCTTCGGATGACGTTTCGACGAGTTGTTGGATTTACGATTTAAAGTGTCCTAACTCCTCGAACGTCATGTCATGACCTCTTTAATTATGATAGCCCGAACGATAGTACAATGGTAACAACTATTAATTATATTTCAATGTTGGTTTAGACTAAGTAATACTCAGTACTACGACGACCTTAATTAAATTAGGTTGCATTTGATTATTCCGCCGTGGCCCGTTAATGTGATACACCTGCATTTCTCACTCAGGTGAGTTCATAGCCTCCAAAATTTTACATGCATATTGTTTACAAAGTTTTTGGGGTGAAAAACATGCAATGCTTTACAATTGGACACAAGTGGTTAAGTTTCATGTTAAGATTACGTGTTGCCTAAGTAGCGATAACCCATATCTGAGCCCATTATCATGAACTGTCAATTGCTAGAATTGTGAGCGCGAATGTTATTAATAGATCTATTGGGTTTGACAACCCCGTTCGGGTGATTAGCTATCACTAGACAAACGAACTATACATGTCCGAATATAGGAATGTGCGGGTTTAGAACACCACCACATTGGGCAAAAGGTGTGCCATTAATTTGGCATCCATACATGTCAAGCTTCAGTGTCATGAGCTTAGAGCAACGTAATTATATTTATATGATATCTGCATCTGTTGCATTATCATACACTTGGGGAAATCTTGTGGTCCTACAATATATGATTTATCAAACCTATGAATTCACCAACATATTGTTGACGTTTTAAAGCAATGTTTTTTCATGGGAATATCAATAAGCACAAGGTGCGATGGATACATTGGTGGTTTTGATTTGGATGTCTGTGCATAAAGATTTTGCCATTTATCAATTTTTGTTTATCTGTTATGGGCTGAAAATCTTTGTATTTGATTAAGTGAACAAGTTAAGCTACGGGCTTATGTAACAATGACTTTGTTAAATCCAATGTATCGTTTTCAAACGACTTTTTGGTCGTTCTATATATCTCTTGTGTTGTTGATCCATAAAGTAACATGCCCCGGACTCATATTCCGCTGCGACCCAATTTGGGGGTGTTACAATTAAATACTTCACGTTTTAAAGGCTTAGTTAATATATCGGCTATATTATCTTCAGATATAACTTTCTCTATACAGACATTGCCCTCTTGGACGTTATCACGAAGAAAGTGGTGACGGATTTCTATATGTTTAGTTCTAGAGTGTTGTACGGGGATTTTACTTAAGTCTATAGCGCCTTATTGTCGCACATAATCGGAACATTGTCGAGATGTATGTCATAATCGATGAAAGCTTGTTTTATCCATAGTGCTTGTTGACATACCTTTTCGCAGAGACGTATTCGGCTTTGGTCATGAAGATAACAAGGGCGTTTGTTTCATAGCAAACCAAGATGTCAAACAAGATCCCATAAACGTATAAACGTCGCTAGTGCTTTTACGATCAACATAATCGCCTACGTGGTCGGTGTCAGCATAAACTATAGTTTCTACTCTGGTTCCTTTCAGATACCATAAACCTAAATGTGTAGTTCTTTTAACATACCTAAATATACGCTTAACGGCTTCTAAGTGGGTAGTCTTAGAATTTTCTTGGAAACGAGCACATATGACTAGCACAAAAACCCTCAAAATTCCACCCTCATAATGTGAGGTTCGCTCTTAGATATTATACCTTTAGCTTGTTCGAGTTAAGGAGTGAGCAATCATGTGTGTCTATTCGGTCGTTACGGATGTGTATGCGTGGTTTTGTTGCCTTTTCTGGAACATTGGTATCGGTTATTTTAGGATTATGAGAGTGTACCGGTAATATATTAAATTCTAGAACTTGTTATTGTGATGCATCCCGAGACCGCATAGTAAGTATTAGGATTTGCTTGATAAGAGGATTAGGATTAACCCATGTTTTAAACCTGTAGATCATATAACTATCCCGCACCCTTGCCATGCACTCACCTTTAGTGCAGGATGCCCCTAGTATAACCCTCCGAGCCTATACTTTTTCATGGTTCTCGTAATTTTCTGGTTAATCCAGACTATTAATGAAGAGCGTTGTCACCCTTAAACCAATCGTTACATCTAAAAAGCCTTAGCCTACCTTATATGTACTCGCTTTTATTGTGTTTTAACCCAAGTTAATTATTTGAATACATGGTTGCGAAGTACTTATTGTTAGGATTAATAAAAAGACTCAGTCACCCCATGTATTTTCATGTTTACCATAGCTCGTAGTTTTATTAAGTAATCGTATGATTTATGGTGTGGGCCGGGTCTTTACCCACTGTAAGCCCACACCATAGCCCGTTTTATGGGGCATTTCTGTAAGAA